>QANT01001929.1:0-20745 GCA_003254885.1 Purshia tridentata | reverse complement strand
ATATGCATTTGAAAAAAAAATGAAGATGAGATACCAAAAAATTCAAAAAAATACTAGAACGTTACTTATAAATGCTCAAACACTCGTTGACATCCATTCTAGTTTTGAAGAAGTAGATTATTTTGTGCAAGAGAAATTTTCATTTGTACTTATCTATTAAGACTATTATATAATGACTTTAGATATTAGTAAAATAAAAACGTCCTTCAAAATTAATTACGTACTAAATTGGATTGTTATGATCAAGACCCTTGTTTAAGGAAATTTATTCAATAATACTCAAAATACTGAACAGACTATATACCTCTAGCATTATTCATATTTATACGTACCATTATACCACCCACTTAATTATTTACAACAAATAACATTGGCTCATATGCACTACACGAGTTTATATACAAAAACCAGGAAGCTCTTAGCTAGCTTAACCTCAGGCTGGCTTAGAATCGTTATCCATTGGATAAAATTGTTCTTGTTTTTTTTGTATTGCACCCAATTAGAACCAGACTTTGACAATTAACCATCAAATTGTAAATTAAAGAGCTCAAGTGGCAAACTGGGTGAGCACCACATGGAAGAGGCTGATGCCAGACAAGTTGGGCAAGGCTTACTAAATGTCCTTGGAGGCTTGGACCATCACCCTTCACACATTCTATGCCCTACTACTCTTTTACACATTGGAAAATATATTATTTTCGTGCATGTATATTTTATTAGGGTTTTCACTTTTCAGATATAATATTTACAGGCTCGATCCCATTAACCCCAAAAGGAAACAATATATTTTTTTATGCCCAAAAAGAAACATTATTATAAATGAAATCTCTCAAATGTGTAAGGTGGTTTCATTCTATATATTTTGGTAAACTAATTAGGCTTATTATCTACTTTGCCACCCGAATTATTGTTTCAGTTTCACTTCACCACCTGTAAAATAATTTGTATCACTTAACCACCTATAAATCATTTTCTTGTCTCATATTGCCCATTTCCGTCACCTTCATTCGTTTCTCCGTCTAAATGGCTGACATGGCATAGGCATAATGGTATTTTTGCATGCCCATAACACTGCCCAGCCACACAGATGCTTGTTGGATGCCATATGTCATGAAGGGCCCCCATGGTTATTAAACACCCGCAAAACCCTATTTTTTCCCCCTTTTTCTCCCTTTGTATATTGAAATTAAAACCCACAATTGTTTAAAGAAAGGGAAAGCTAGAGTCCACAAAAAAGGATTTTATGAATGCCTTTAATTAGAACCATGTCATTCCTTCATTGATCAGTCATCAATTAAAACGTATTATAATTAGATATTCCATTTCTCTCAAGAAAATAAATTTCAACATATTGTTAGCTAGAGAAGGTAACTTAATAGCACATACTTTAATTTCATTTGGTCATTCTTTTATCTTTGCATCGCCAATGGAATTAATCAATGTATAATCAGCCTGATATCTTTTCATTAGTTTTATTATTTGTCTGTCAATTGATGTGGTAGTCCATATTGAATGCTAATTTTTTAGTTTACTTCTATTGAGAATCCTTACATATAAAAAAGGGAAGGGAGGAGGCAGCAGCCCATGTTTCAATATAAAAAAGGGAGAAACAGAGGAAAAAAACAGAGTTTTTGCAGGTGTTTAATGGTCATGGGGGGCCAACAAGCATCCATGTGGCTGGGCAGTGGTATGGGCATGCGAAAATACCATTATGCCTATGCCATGTCAGCCATTTAAACGGAGAAACAAATGAAGGTGACGGAAATGGGCAATGTGAGACAAGAAAATGATTTATAGGTGGTTAAGTGATACAAATTATTTTACAGGTGGTGAAGTGAAACTGAAACAATAATTCGGGTGGCAAAATAGATAATAAGCCAAAAAAATTTCATCACATATATAAATGTTCATGGTCTTAATGTCAATATAGATGTTTCCCAAATTTTTTTCCCATGCGACTCAAATTATATTCACCACCAAATGAATTCATCACATGCCAGTTATGGATCAACTTTACAAGCTCCTTTTTGCAAGTACTCCAAGCAACAAGAGTATGCTTTTATAATGTACAGCACACAGCCTCTGTTTGAGGAAAGTGAGAGCATTCAAGCTGGACCATGCCTCTGAAAATGTGATCTTATGTATTAGTATACAAACACTACTTCCCATTTCATGAAATGGTTGAAAGCCATATGCATGTATTACTAGCAGAGTTTTGACTGCTAAGTCATCAAATTGATTCTATCTAACTTGTTTTGAGCCACCATTCACCTCCATTCAGTATATTAATCTTTCATATGTATCTAAAAAGGCCATCTTTAAGCTCCAATATCTCAATCAATACATTAAATTTCCAAATTCTTTTCTAGGATCCTAAGTATGACCAGTGTCATTTCATCTGTATATATTATTCAAATGATGGAAATAAAGCTCCCATCAGAACAACAAAGGTTATCTTAAACTTCTTTACTAGTTTTGTAGCATGTGAAATCAATAAATTAACTTTGTTGCAAACATATGCATGAGTTGGACCTTGTTTTATATACAACCTACAATGTTAAAGACAGTTACATCCTTACCAAACCCAAGAAAACAGGAACTCATCCCACAATACCTTACATACAGAAGTTCAACTCTAGCTTGCATTTCTTCTGTCTCATGAATGATCGTGGAATTAAGTTGATCACCAAGGGAAGAAAATTCACTTTCAGATAACCTGCCTTTCAAGTAAAGACCAATTTTGAGGGAGACAAAACCATATGGAGAGTGGAATGTTTCTGAATGTTGTAACTTGCAAGACAGCAGTAATCTTCAAGACGTTTTCCGGCAAATACAATACTCTGAACAGAAACTGGCACTCTAACTTTACAAGAAATCTTGTCCTTTACCTCTTCAATAGTACTTGATCGTGTCACATCAAGCGTAATGGTTTTCCCACTCCATGTCTTAATAAATATCTGAATCCAAGAGGGCAGCACCTCTAAAGTGTAATTTTCTTTAATGTTGTAGAAAGCCAAGGTCTTGCTATCCTGCAGCTCATTTCCTGCATAAATCATACTGCAATCAGCAACAGAACATCCTACAAAGCTCTCAACAATGGCTTTGACATCATGGACAGTGTACAAGACCTTAACTTCAAATCTCACAATCTTTCCTCTTGGTGTTTTCACAAAAATGGACATCACATCTCTTGGATTAAAAATCATGTAAAGGGTTGATTCTGTCCGAATGTTAAGTGAGGACAATGTCCTATATTCTTGAATTACCTTCCCACCATAGACTAAACTGTACTGGTCTGATTGAATTTCCTCCTTCAACTCAATCATGGTTTTGATGTCATTGACTATATTGTACCCTTTTGCCTCAAATACAATGGTCTTCCGGGTTGATGGTATTTTCACATATATTTTCATTCTCATTGAATTCTGGTCAACTATTTGGTGACTGGGTTCTTGCTGGATGCCTTGATCAACTAATATTTGATCATCCTCAAGCCAATTAATACTACCCAAGAGAGGGTCCTGAATCTTTTCTGAATTTCTTTCCTTGTTGTGTAATATGGCCTTCAAATTCTTGACTGTGACAGATTTCTTCACCTTTAAAGATAATTTTTTCAAGACCTTCCACAGTATATTTCTCTGCTACAAAGAAGAAACAAAATAAATTTCAATCATTTCAAGGATGTATAAGGAAGAAACTCATGTCATATAATGGTTATCTACCCTTGTAATAAACGAACAGAAAAATGATTAAAGACAATGTGTGAGAATATAAAAAAGAGATCACTGTAAGAAAGGTTCTAACTTCCAATGAAAAAAAAGAACTGAAGATTGATAACCTGTTCTTGAGACGAATTAGAGTGACTAGATGGGAGTGTTTGGTATCTTGGGTGAGAGGTTCTACGATGTCTCAGTGCTTCCATGGGAAATTTTGAAGACCTTATTGATTGTTCAGATTGCCAGGGTTTTGCAAAACTTTATATATAAATTCTTATGAAACGCTTCAAGATTGTGAACTGTCTAATGAATTAGTTGCCCTCCCAAGAAGACACCAACCATGTTAAAAAAACCCACGAGAAAATAACTTAATATGACTTTTCTTCTTGCTTTGACCTCAACCATAGTCCTTTATTTTTTATTTTTTGCTAAGAACTGTTGTCCCCTTTTATTGCTAGAGTCATTCTACAATACAACCTTATATCATGTCCAACAGTACTTATCATTCTATATATATATCTAATAAAAAAAGGTAAACTCATCACATCCAAACCTAGCATTATTGAAAAGAATAATGCGAGCAATTCCAAAATCGTATTTTGTATAACTAACTTAGATTCCAAATTTTTATTCTAAACTTAAATCCCAAATGATGATGTAGTAGCGGTTCATAAATTTATGTCTTAGTCCATTTTCCTATTATCATTTAAGTGATTTCCCACAATCTTATTTGTTCCCTTTTAATTAAAATATTTTACGTTATAAATAATAATATATTTGATACTTTTTTATACGACATTACAACAAATGGAGTTCTTTTAGTAAAATAAATAGGGGAATGCTATGTGCTTTCTCTTTGTGCCTTCTCATTTGTGTCTTTTCTTTTCTTTTGTTAATTTTATAGTCTAATCTCACGATCGGCACCGTTCAATTTCAAGATCATTATTTATAGATTAACTCTGCAAAAAATTAACCAAATCAGAAATTGTTTAGTCATCTAATTGTTATCAAACAAATAGATGGTTTTGGTAACAGTTAGATTCACCGTTAATTATTTGATAATAGTTAGATAACTAAAAGATTTTTGATTTGGATAATTTTTTACAGAGTTGATCTATAAATAATGATCTTGAAGTTAAACGGTTCCGATCGTGAGATTAGATTGTTAAATGAACAAAAGAAGAGAGAAGGCACAAAAAGAAGGTACATAGCATTTTCCAAATAATAATATTATATATTAATTGGATTTTTTTGGTTCCAATTATATATTTATTGGATATCTACCTGTCACTTGTATAATTGGTTTTATAATATGATTCAGACATTTATTTAACCTAGGCTCTAGCCAAAGTCATTAATTTGGTTCAATTTAATACGAATTGATAGGTGCACACCATGCACGGGCATTGTCAAAGAATTTAGAATATTAATAAAATTGTAATATTAGGAACCATCATCATTGACCTTAGAATGGAAGAATAGAAAGAAATCTCTAAGAATGTCAACTCCATTTAAGATAAGGTTCAATTGAATAATGATGAAAGAATTATTAAATGAGGAACTACTGAAAAATTCAAATATTTTGGAATTTAAATCAGCATAAACTAATCATAGGTAAAAGAAAGTGGTTGGCAATTGAATTGATCAGTGACAGAGTGCTGGAAGAAAATTTCAGGTTGCATATCAGGAAAAATGTGACTGGATTTAATTTGATAGATTAGAATTCCTACAAACTTACTATTGGTAATTAAATGTGGGATTTTGGTTGGGATTTCTGATCTTCGGTTTAGATTTTCTGTACTGATATTGTGCTTATATAAAAATTATCATTTGAAATCTCCAGTTAATTATCTTTCTAATGTAAACTTTACATACCAAGGTAAGCTGATGAAGCCAACATTACATACAGTTAGCTCTGCAAACTTGTGTACGATTCCTACTAATAATTTGTATTATGTTACCAGAACAAGTAGTGCCACAAAATGGATGATGCTGCTCAAAGTTCCCCACCACTTGATAATCTCCATTAATCTCATAATCTTCAAAAGATAGCTCATCAATGTCTTTATAATATATACTTCCTTTTGGTTCATAGTCTTCAAAATCAATTTCAGTCTGCGAAACTCCAGCTATGAACAGCAGATGATGAGAGAACCAAACTAAGTGTGGAGCCCTTGAGTATGTTGTAGCTTGCCAGATCCAGACCTTCGTCAAGTAGTTTCCCGGCAAACGATAGCCTATAAAAACCAAAGGGCATCATGGACACCTCAAGCTTGTGGAAAACCTTGCGCTTCACTTCTTCTACAGTATCACACTGCATCACATAAACAGATATTGTATTCCCATTACAATTTTCAACAAGTATCATAAACGAAGTAGGTTCAATCGTTAATACAGATTCATCTTTAAGGTCATAAAAAGCCAATGTCTTGTAATCCAAAAGCAGTTTTCCAGCATAGACCAGATTCTGATCACTGACTGAGACACCTATAATGCTCCCAACAATTGTTTTGACATCACCGACAGTGAACAACGCTCTAACCTTCAGTTTAACAGTCTTCCCTGAATCTGAAGGTGCTTGCACAGATATTGAAATTTCATCTTTAGGAGCAGAAACCATATGAAGGGTTGACTCATTCTTGATCTTTAGTGAGGCCAGTGTGCTTTCCTCTTCAAGTAATTGTCCACCATAGACAAGAGTGAACTGATCCAATTCAATCACCTCCTTGGCCTGAATCATTGCTTTGATGTTTCTGATGGTATCACCAGCTTTTGCTTCAATCTCAATGGTGCCCTGACTAGATGGTAGCTTTACAAATATTTTCAATCGAGCAATACTCTTGAGAACAAGATGAACTGTGGAGTCCGTCTGAACTCCACAGTCAACTAGCCTTTGGCTGTCCATGAGCCGCTCACCATCAAAGAAGAGCTCCTGATGATTTTCAGGAAATCCATACCTCTCACATAACAGTGCTTTGACATATTTTATAGTCTCAGATCTCTTCACCACTAAGGCCACTGTCGTCTTAATCTCGATGTATATATTATTCTGAAACAAGCAAAAATATATATAGAGGGTAATGTTCGAATAGACAATTACCATTTTTAATTGAGACTCAAACTCAAGGATATTATTTCTCAAGAACAGTAGGAGGGCATTAAAAATAGATCATACACTTTACAACTTACATTAAGGATTGGTACGCATAATATATTCTCTATGTAAAATTAATGTCACATTCAAAACAGCACAACAAAATGCAGAGGCTAATGCCATAAACAAGAAAACAGATGAGATAAGCTCTCAATTTCTTTGAGGAGGTCATCAAGTCTGCTAGCTTGACAGCAACTTTAATCAAAATTTAAGCGCTCAAAACCAACTCCAATGTAAATAATAGAGAATGGTTTGGAGACTCAAAGATCACAAACTAGATTTCTGAAAAAGAAACTAATAACTTTTCCTTATTACCAAATTATAAAATACAAAATGAAAGAAAGACAAAATTGGTTGAAAAATGGAATCCTCATAAAAGGTGCTACTTAATTTGGAGATCAAATGATAGTCTGGGGTTAATGTTGAAAACTTTTAGAGATCTATAATACTACTGAAAGATTCTATTTTTAAACTCTAAAATATAAAGAATCTGTTAGACTTGTTACCGCCACCATTGGAAATACTCTAAATGGACTTCTCCCATCCTCTCCCACTTGAATGATCATAAAAGCCAAATGCTTGGCAACTCCTAATGAGACATAAACTGCAGCCAACAACACATGCTGGACAGACATGTTTTAAAACTCCATTGAAGAGAAAAGCAAAGAAAATAAAAATCCTTTTCAGTCTTTCACACGAGCAATTGTAAAAAATGTAATACACACCCATAACATCATTTAACAGGTTTAGCAAATCAAAACCAAAATATATAACCATAAATACATACATCACATTCACAAGAAGTCTAAAACCATCAATTTCAAGATGATGCACAATATTATTTCCCACATGGGACTATGTCTTTCCACTTCCCCCAAGAAAGCAGCTTCAAACCCAAAAGGATATGAACTTGCAGAATAAATAACCACAATTTCGACTCTGTTTTTTGTTTTCCACAATTTTCTGGGAAACCAAGCACTCCAAAACCAGAGATTCAGTGATCACTGATCAGTATCAAAATACTGATATACCATAGTAAGACGAAGAGAAAACTATGTAAACAAGAAAAACATATGATTGGAAATTGTAAACGACCTCTTCTTCTGGGGTTGAACTCGACTGATGTTCAGTACAGTACTTCGTAGAGGAAGGTACAGGTATGTTCCGACTACTGCTGGCTACCATGGCTGTCAAACCCTAGTCTAATATCACATTGGGAAAGAGAGATATTTGACAGACCCCTAGTCTATTGTTTACAGTGAATGTTCTTTCCTTTTTCATGTGGCCATCTACGGTGAATGTTCTTAAATAGGTTCATAACTGTTAACTATCACATTCTCCGAAAATGTAGGATTCAGACTTTTAGCTTTAGGAGTTGATTTTATTTTATTTTCAGGAAAGGGTTTGTTTTTATAGCCCATTGTATAAATTAGGCTTTTTCTTAAAACTCCCTACAAAAAATCAAGTTCTAAACTTCTAATGCAGTCTATTTTAATGAAATTACGTGAAAAAAGGCACGCAGCCTAGCACACCAAGTTTTCTTTCTTGTCCTTGTTCGATAGGATTGCCACTATTTATCGGTGCCAATTATAATAACTAGGCTCTTAGCACGTGCTCCGTACATGTTCATTTAAATTTTTATTAAGTGTTTTTTTTATATTTTTAATAAATTATCCCTCACTCTCTCCACCTTTTAAGATAGTGGGGTGTTTTTTATTTTTAAAATTGTATTTTAATTTTTACATTTTACAATTATATCCTCATTTAATAAGTTGAATTAAGTGTATTTATGAAAAATTAAAATTTGGTAAAACCTGTCTCCTGGCTTTATAATAGTAAGGATTACGTAAAAAAAGGCATAAACATGACATCTTTGTCTTTTCTTTCATAAATATACAAAAAATTACAAACAAACATAAAACACAAAATTTATATTTACAGAGTCAAAATTTTTTATTTTGACAGTAAAAATCATTGTCGCCATCCAATACTAACTTTCATCCCAAATAGTTACTGTCGAATAGTAAAAATTTCGAAATTTATTTAGGTGGTAGTAGATGGAAAGGTGCAATATTCTTGTTGGTATTTAGTTGGTGTGGTTCTTTTTCTTCTTGTTTGCTATTTTGGGGTCTCCCATTCTCTCATTAGGACCTTTGCAGCGCTTCTATTTGTTTGCTAGGACTACCCTTGAAGCTTTCTTGTTTGGTCTTATACAATTGTCACATTTTCATTTACCAGAATAAAAAAAGAAACGTGTATATAAATTGTGATGAACACTGCACTGGGAGTCTTCCGATAATGTCTTTATCTAACAGTTTTTTGTTTTGGTCGAAAAAAAACAAAAAGGGATTCTGCTATGGGATTCTTCCGATAATGTGTGGTAGTTGTGACAGAGTTCTGCTTCAATTGTTTCACCAATTTCATAAGTTGATAAAAGTATTCAAAAAATTGATACCCAAAATTGGGTTTGAATCACAAAAAATGGGACACACCATATTAAAAATCTTTAAGAGAAAGATCAGGCTGTGCTCTAGAAGAGGATCACATGCCCCACATCAGGCTATGTATACCAACTGCTATAATCACAATAACAACCAAAAAGAAACACATATTTATATATATTGTGCGTTTTCAATACAAAAGTCACACACTGTGAGTTTTCAGTACAAAAGTTGCACTTTAAAGTGCACTTCTTACAACCATCCATCTACAATCGGACCACTAATGTCTTCTGACGGTAATATAAGGGGTAGAACCTAAGTTAGGTGCTACTTTTGGTGTTAAGCAATCGCCTTGCAGAGAGAAGCAGGAATTTGGAGTGAGTGGTAGTCTGTTTTCCATTGATTTCAATGGGAGAGGAGTTAATGGGATTGGGAGCTGACTGGGGATTTGTTGCACTCCCTTCACTGGTCTCAAGCAAGCCAGGTACCCATTTGATTGATTGTTGTGGCAAAGGGGAAGCTTAGTGGCCTGAGTTGTTGCTTCCTTCTCCCTTGGCACTGCAGCTCCAGTGGGATCCTGCATATATAAATAAAATATGAATGTGCATTCCTTGGAACTTCAAAGCTAGCAAGCAACAACAATGTTTTAGAGTCCATAAATGGAGTTTTAGAGACTTTCTGATCTAGAAGAAATTTTTTGTCAAGAAAATAATTTTCAAAAAGAGACTCAAACAACAATGTTTTAGCATTCTATGGAAAATAGATCAGGAATTGATTGTCTTAGCAAATAGAACAGTTGTGAACTAGCATGTTGCATAAGACTTTCCACAGTAACCAAAGAATTTAGAAATGGCCATACCCCAAGAGCGAGAAAAGTGAATTCTTGATTGTCTGCACCAAGATATATTTCAATCAGCTTGCGCAGGTCAGCAAGGCTTGCATCTTTTACAACCTTAAGTGTTGTAATGAACTTCCCTGGATTTTCTTTTGTAGCCTCCCATTTCACATACACTTCAGCTTCTGCATCAGTACCTTCATTTGAAGGGTTGTAGTTCTCCTTGGAAGCCAATGCCATCTCATCACATAGTCTTTTGTTTATATCTGAATCTGTCAGTTTCTGCTCATTGGCTGATTTAACTGATGCAAGTGGCTTTGCAGTAGGTGCTGGACTTGTGATATGTTGAGATAGCTCTCTGTGGTTTCCGCAGAGTGTAAATATATTCCGGATTCTGACAAGCCTATCATCTGAATTTCCCTTGCAATCTTCTTCCCCTGGATTTCTGCTCAGCCGATTTGGAGTTGGTGTATGTCCAGAACCCTGAGGCAAGGATGCGAAGGAGCCCATATTACAGTTACTATTGAGGCTAGACCCATCAACCATACACACTCTCTTTTCCTCTATAACTTCTTTCTCCACTTCTTCAGCTTCCACATTTTCTTTGTGCTCTTCCTCTTCTATTTCTTCTTCCTCAAATACAGTGCTCAGGCATACCCTGTCACCATATTTTGATGCAAAAGAATCAATGTCTACAGCATTGATATTATTTAGATTAGGTTGATTCAGAAACCCTTGGACACTGTTGGTGTCAGATTGACAAGCAATCCCAGTTACCCCACCTACATGTTTGACCTCACGACCAAAAGGTTCCTGATCATCCATATCCAAATCCATTGACTTTACCATGTCCAAATCCATTGACTTTACCATTCCTGCATCACCACTGGCATACATCCCCAACAACCTTTTGGCAAACTGGCTTCCATCATTGTTCTTTATCCCACTCTCCACACCATTTCCATTACTTGAGTGGCATAGCTCAAACTCAATTTCCTCCAAGCGCTGCCTCAGCATTTCAACTTCCTGCTGCTGTTGCAATATCCTTTCTTCCATTCTCCTCCTCTCCAATTCAACAAACTCATTGGCCATTCTCTGGCATTCCTCCAACTTTTTTTCTAACTCATGTTTCAGATTCTGGGTCACCTCATTCACCTTCAAGTTGATTTCCTCCTCTTTTGCCCCAGATCCCTTCCCTTCAACACACTCAAGTTTAGCTCTCAATGCAGCAACCTCTTCTTCTTTCTTCATAAGCTCTCTGTGTGCTTCATTTCGCTCTTTCTCTTTGAGCTTATTTTCCCTTTGTAGCTTAAGAATAAACTCATCCATGGCAGCAATCCTTGATCCTAAAATAGCTGCAGATGTATCTTCAGTCCCAGTTTTATCCTTATTTGGAGTATGAGGGCCACGGACTATACATTTTGCTTTTGCACCATATTCAAGGGTGGAGATTGTCTTGTGTATCTCCTTTGGATCTGGGCTTGCACACAGTACCATTAACATTTTCGTCTTGTCATCCTCAAAAGAGTCCTTTGCAGAAAGAAGATAAAAACCTTCAGTACAAACTTACAACCCTTTGCATAAAGCCTCGTAACTGATACAAGTATGAATAGAAATTACCTGTAGAAGCATCGTCAGTTTGCTGTCTCTAAAGGGGACATGGGAGTCACCATTGGCAATGGATTCAACCACTCTTTTCAGTGCTATGTTTCCTTGGTTAATCTTTCCAGTCTGTGAATTCAATGGGAAGCATACATCAACGTTTGTTACAATACAAATAGAATTTTTGCGTACAATGCCAGCATAAATTAAGTATCATTAAGGCATTACCTGCATTTTGGCCTCAAATCCAATTTGGCCAGCTTGCTCAATATTTTCAGAACCAGCCATGTCAACAAGCATCAAGCGTCCTCCCACTGTTGGGACATCAAGAATTATCTGTTTACAAATAGAAAGCAGGTTACATCTAACTGGTGGCAGAAATTGGGGGGAACAATTATCATATAGGTGCAAGTACAAAGGAATTCTACCATGCAATGGCTCCGAGAACTTCTCTCATTGCAAAGTGTACTCTTAACAATCCTTCGCTTCTCCACTTTCTGAATCTCTTTTGAAATCTTGCCAGCTTCATTTCCAGAAATGTATGTTGCATTCTTTGCCTTCTTGCCCATCACTTCAAGCCTTACCTGCATATACAAGTATACAAGTATTAATTCAGAAAATCGCAGCCAAACTACTGTTCTCCTTATATATTTATATGATTATTACATCTCTCATACAAATTACAGTGTAACCTTTTTTATCATCATCATCAAAAAAGACATACCCTTAAAAGATAAAAACAGTGTCACTATCTTAGGACCTTTAAAGTGAGTTTTCTCTAATTTGGGGTGTTCACAGAATCACAAAAATGACATACTTGCAGAAAAGAGGTGATGGTAAAATGGTAATCCTACAAAAAATCTCCCATTTGTTAGTTTAAGGTGGAGTACACCATCATATAAAAACTGCTAAACATGAAAAAGGTAATGCATGCCACAGTCCACTGAATTTGAGCCAACATAACCAAAATTGACACATCAAACACATACACAGAAAACCCATCTCCAAATCCAAACTTATGATTCTACTCAACAATCACTAATTCCAGACATGAGAAGAAACCCAGAACACGAAATTACCTTAGAATTGGAGCCATTGCCCTTTGGCCATCCAAACCCGAATCCTCCCCCACCATTGCTCGACAAAAGGTCATATATCTCCTCATTGTAAATCTCCAACACGGTCACCTGCACAAAAGTCCCGACCTTCACAGCACTATCATCTTCGCCATCTCCGAGAATGTCTTTCAGAGACCGGTATACAATCCCAGGTTGCTTGCAGCACCCGAACATCGTGTGACTCTTCCCCGAACCGGTCGGACCATACATCATAATGGTACATTTCTCCCCCAATTTCACAGAGTTGATCCTGGACTGGACAAATTTGCTGTAAAACTCTCCAAGGTCGTCTTCTTCGGACAACGAAACCCCGTCGAGGGTGAAATCCCGGTACCCGAAATCTGCACGGACCCGAATAATCTGTCTCAGAGGGTTAATCTGGAGGACTGATGCAGGTTGTGGGTCTTTGCGATCTTGGTAGTCTCGGATTCGGGCGAGGACCTCAACTGGGTGCTCTGCAGGTGGTTCTTTGGCGGCAGAGTTGGGGTTTGGAGATGGGTGTGCTTTCAAGAACTGGAGGCGGTGCTTGGATTGTGGGGTTTTGATCTGGGTTGTGTGGCCATGATTGGATTTGGAAGAAGAAGAAGGCGTTGGAGCCATTACTAGAATTAAAGATCCAAGACTCAAATATTCAAAGATCCACTGTAGAGAGAGAGAAATTTAGCTTGGGGACGATGACAGATAGAGATAGAGAGAGAGAGAGAGAGAGAGCTCAAATTGGAAGAATTATTGAAAAGGAATGGGATTTCAAAATAGGGGTGGCTTCTGTATTGTATTCAAAGTTTGAAACCAAAATATAGCCGTTATATTGTAACGTCTAGTTTTCTTCTTTTGTTTTTTTTTTTTCCTCTTTAAAAATTGACCTAATAGGCTAATAATGGCTTTTTTTAGTATATAAAAAGTTACAAAAGCCATTTTCATTAGAGTTACATTTTTTTTTTTTCCGAAGCTTACTATATAAAAAGTTACAAATGATTGCCGACATTCAATTAAGAAAGTCAAGTAAAGGCTTAAAAGTATTGTAAAGCTTGTTAGATAATGTACTTTTGCCAAAGTCTTCGAGTTATGTATGTAGTGGCTTTAGATTGCCCCCCCTTTTTTTTTTTTTTNAGATTGCCCCCCCCTTTTTTTTTTTTTTACTAATTTAATCTTTAATAATTTTACTCTATTCTTGTAAAGTGTGCATGAGTTAGGTTACAAATTCTAATTAAAGTCCACGTTTTGTAATTTTCAACAAATTTTTGTTCATGTGAAATGGTCTCTCCTACTTGTTTGAACAATAGTGTCTTATCTACAAGAGTACAAGGTGTCATTACAACATTGGTTGATTAAGAAACAGTTATATTAGAAACAATTTGTTCATGTCAAATTGTTATTAAAATTGTCTGTTTATTTGATCACAGTTATATAAGAAACAATTTCCGATTTGGTTGATTTTTTGTAGAGATAATTTTTATAGTTAGATCTAAAAAATGAATGATTCCGATCATAAATTGAAATTGTGAAATAAGAATAATAAAAAAGAAGGTCGAGAGAGAATGTAGATTAAACAATTTATTATTTTCCATCAACTTTCTCCTTTATTATTCTCATTTCACAATTTATTTGTCATTCTATTTCAAAGATCTCATTATGTGTGCAAACAATTATGTTTTGTTATTAAAGTTTTAAAATCAACACATGCCGATTAGGACATATATATATTTCAATATACAAAAGATGCCAACGAAGTGGATGTTCGAACTCTAATTTTGAGCTTGAGTTGAATGCTCTCTATCATTATTGTTACAATCAACCCATGAAGCACCAAAATGTAGTTACTTTATCTAGACAGTAAATTCCACAAACCTAGGATGCAAATGGGGCAAGTTGGGCGGGTTGAGAGGTAAACCCAATTCCAATGCTCATGGAATGTCGAGCTGTTTAAGTGGTTAATAATCCACCCGCTACCATGGACTAAATGAGAAGAATTATAAAGGAAAACTCCCAGCACCTTATCATGTTAAGTGGCAAATAAAGTCAATTAAAACTTAATACTCTCCGTAAAGAGAGAGAGAAAAAGAGTAGAAGAGAGAGAGAAAGATGAAGCTAAATGTCAAATTTTAATTGACTCTCTCTGCCCCTCAACATGATAATGTGACAAGAAATTCCCTTACATAAGTTTTTCTCTGGACTAGATTAACCCCATGATGTCTTTTAAAACTTGCATGATTATAATCACATATTTCCTACAAAGATCTCAATACCATATCTCCTCCTCAAATGGCATAAAATTGATAAAAATTAATCTATACCCAATGTTTTTAAGATAAAACAAATCACTAAGCAACCCAAAAAAGTTTCAAGTCTTTCTATAATAGGGCTTCACTTAAATCTTTATTTGTTGTATTAACTAAATATAATATAGCTTTCAAATGTATTAATATCAATATGTCATGATTCAGCCAAAAGTGAGGTTTAGATAAATATCAATATCACTTACCACCAAAAGACATATCAATATCAACGAGGGGTGTGTTCCTTCAGAATACTGAACATCCTTTCTCAATGTCAAAGTTTACAAGAAAGTTACAGCCCCATAAATTGATTCTCAATGGTTTTTGGCGCTAGATAACCAGCAGCAAAATTTGACCATGAACAAAATTGTAGCTGCTGAATGTCAGTTGTGTCTATAATTCTATACATAGAATCCTATCGGTATCACTTGCAAAGGGAATGCCGATAGGAGTGGCAAAGAAGATTCACTTTATGAATGACAAATTTAGGAGTATACACTATACAGCAGTTGTCCCTTTTTGAATTCCTTCCCTTCACCTGTTCATGCATATAACAAGAAAAAAATTAAAAATATAAAGATCAAAAGACATTAAAAATATGTGAGGAGAAACAGTTGGTGATGCAGTGGAACTTGAGAGAGAAAATACCTAGGAATTATGCAATCACAAAAACCCTTAGTTCGTTTCTATTTCCTCTGGTGATACGAGTATCAGCATCAAGATAGGTAACTTCAAATTTACCATTTCCTCTATTAGATGGAGGCCTTAGTCCGTCTGGTAACCTAGGTATCTCTAAAGGAGGAAGTTGCCATAAGTTTCCAGTTGCCTTTACAGTAGTTTTCTCGAATATGATCTTAACCTTTGAAGATCCTGTTATCATTATTAGTGAAAACTGTTTAAAATTATTTCATTGGGTTTACAACATACATAAGTTGCTATATAAATCAAAATAAACTATGAGTTCATAAGTACCTAAGAGCTCAAATTTGTGGGCTAAAGTGGCAGTCACTTCAATAGGTGGCAGGGGCCATGGAGTACCTAGTTGAAGCTCCACTATGTTATCAAAGTCTTTGCTGAAGATGTCAATCCGTTGAAATACCTATTGACAAAACATATAGTAAATTTAGACATAAGAAAATTATAAATCAGTATTCCATAGATGGTTTAATTTATTTTTGCATGATGCTTAAGGGGTAAGACAAGGACCACACAACAATATGGCCAGACTGAGGATATTTACATGGTGAAAATCTATAGTCTTTATCAAATAGCAGGATTTTAATGATCTCACTTCAAGCTGTTCATATATAAACTGTCTATGTATATATATACATATCTGCCTTTTGAAATCCTCTTCCTAAGGTGGGATGGAGCAAATTTAATTTGTTCACTGGAAATCTTCTATGTTTTCTGCAATATGGTACTGAGAAGGGCCTCTGTGTTCTTTTGAATGCAGTTTCTGTAGAAGTTTATGGCTTTCTCTCTTCCACGGTTTCTGCCATAATCCCTCTTTTTGTAGCTAGGATAGAGAGTTACAGTGGCTTTCTTTCTTACCAATAAAAAGTTTTACTACTTTCTTGGTACTGTAAACAGACTTGGTCCATCATATATGAATGGGAGAAATGAAAAAAATTCATGCTAAGAAAGAGTACAGACGATCAACTTCTTAAAGCAGGTCCAAACTTACACTGCATACTATAGCAGTACCATACTCAATGAATAGCAGAATTTGTAGGCATTGAGGCATGTCAATTCCTGGAGTTCGAGAGGTTTTTTCTGATAGTTCTCTGGTTTTCATCAAGTTGTAAAACTCGAGTTTATTCTTATTTTTTTATTCTGGTTGTGCTTTTTGCAGCTTGTCTATTTTTTTCCTGATGCAAGTCATTGTGTTTGTAGTTACTTTGCAGCATGTTTTTTTTTATTAATGAAGCTTAAGCATTAAAAGGAAGATACTGATATTTGGCATGGATACTGGAAACCCATCTTTGTGTTGGACTATATACCCCGAATGAGTGTCATATAACCAGGTTTGATATTTGGTGTCTTTAGAACTTTAAGTTGCTCTAAAAGGCTTAGGTAAAGGCACTGCAAATTCATAAGTAATAGTTTCTTTTCTTTCTTTTTTTTGGATGGATTCATAAGCAAAAGTTCAAAGTGTGTTTTTAGTTAGCAAACATGCTAATGGGTGTCTATATATATATCACTGGTGTCCAGGAGAATAATAGATGAGTTTTAATAGCATACCTGGCCAAGATTTATTGGGAGTAGCCTTCCAATGGGAGGTCCAGGACGGCTCCCACCGAGTGTACGCGTAGAAAAGGCACTGCTATATATCAGTTTCCATCTCCCTTGCAGTTTATCAAGATCGGTGACATTTGAGAGATCCACTGGACCTCCGACAGCTTCAAGCTCCTTGGCAGCAGCATCTGCCTTTTCTAGATCATCTTCACTTGCTGCAAGACCTCTATTTAGCCCAGAAACAGCACTCTGCACCAGATCAACCCACACGTTTAAAACAACTATTATTATTATTATTATTATTATAAAATAGGATAAAAAGTTAGAAATGTATAAACAAAGACCATAACTACTGCAAGCCCACTTGTACACATTCACATTGTATGTGACTACCTACAATCAAAGCTCTTAGCTCTCTTCACAAGTTTAAAGATGGAGATTTGATATAAAAGAGCTGAAAATTGAAGGGCATGATTTGATTAATCTTCATAGATAGAACATTTGATAATGAATCTGTATATCAGGAACCTTCTTCTGTAATCAACTTTATATAAAAAGTTCAAAAAAGTGAACCCTGCATCCGAAAAATTATGATAAACAAAAACAAACAGCTGATAATAAATCTTTGCGTCCTAAAACCCATGATAATTGAGTTTTTTTCTAGGCCATATACTAGTTGGCCATCAAGTCTATCTTCTTCATGGAGGTAAAAACATGTCATATGTTGAAGCTTTTTACATAGGCTTTCAAGAGCTCTTATTGAATCCTATCAATTCCTCGTTCCAGCATATTCAACTCAAAATTGTTAAATCACAAACGTTGTATGGTGTCCTCCACCCATAAATTCACAAACATCTAATCAAATCCATAATAGGAAAAAGCAATTGAAACAAAGCTAAAGAATACTTCTTTAAAAATTACCATAAGCAAAAGTATTTCAACCAAACTGAAATAGTTTTTTAAATCAACAAAAAATAGACTAGGATAAAGCATACTGTAAAGCAATCAATAAAGAAGCATACCCAGTATGCCCAAAAGCAAAATTAAGCAGCTTCAATAAAATATATAGCAAAATGAGCAAACTAAGCTAAATAGTAAATACTAAATACACAAGGGGGCATTCGTAATTTCGATAACGTACCAGTAACTTGATCTTCAAAGATGCTACGAGCTCAGGGCTTGCCTTGCCTTCACTTCCAGAAGGCGACTTAGGTGGTGGGTCGATAACAGGGACCTCATCCAAAGCTGCTCTCAGAGCAAAGCTTCTGCTTTGACGGCTATTCCTCAAACTCGAACGACGGCGTTCCAGGTATGCAGGGGTGCTTTGAACGAGACATGTGCTAGAAGAAAAAGAAAGGGATGGTGAAGAATGAGAGGCAGAGGGTAGAGAGTGGAGTAGACAGCTTAGAGACGCCATGGCCATGGTTGAAGGTCTTGTTGGGCTTGTGTGTGTGTCAGTGTCTGGTGACGCTGTTTTGGTCGTTGGGAGTTTTTATTGGGCACGGTGTGATTGGATTGGTGGTTAGTGTCTGTTCGCGCGTTGCCATAATCTTCTTGTGAATATTCAACTTTAGCATAAGTCTATTATGGATGGATGGAAGCTTCATGAAATTTTGTTGGGCCTACTGCAAAACAATTTGCTATGGACCATATTCAATCTACAATTGGTTTCCATGTCGGCAAGTCCTATTGGCCTAGGCATAGAGTATACCAAGCAAAATGTTACATCATAAGAGATATTTTAATATAATCGATATACTGTCACGTAATATAATTAATATATATGTCAAAATATGAGTGAATGTCATTAATATTATATTCTACAAAGATAAATATTGTCGTCTAATAATATTCTTATACGTTAAATTGATTACATTACATAACAGTGATTTTCAAATTTTCCCATAAATGAATTGGTAATTAAAGAAGCAAAAATAAAACTAAGCATATAATATATATATATATATATGGTGGAATAAGGAATGCAACAACCTTAGGGGTGTGAAATAGGGGCTGTCACTCCCCCATCCAAAGTTAGTGTGGTCGTCGGCCTTCACAATTTGTTTCAATTTTTTCTAAAAAGAATTTGAGGCATAAAAGAAAAATTCACTTTCTATGCGTTTGGATGAAGTAATTATAATTTTCATGAGAACTGTTAAATAACGGAATATACTATTCCCTCGTTTAAATTACTATCAACTACAAATTTTATTGTTTGGACTTTGGATACATGTGTCTAGATTTTGAAAATCAACAAAGAAATTAATAATTTAATATCAAAGTTGAAAATGGCTTTCCTTTCACGGGTGATAAATTGACTCTCAAATCAATCAAGCTGTTCTTAGAAGAAGTTTGCCTTCTTACTTTTTGTCTTTATTCAAAATTCCAAAGGGGTTGCATGGAAAGCATATGACGAGGGATTTTCTTTGGCTGGCATAGGAGGAGGCAAAAAAGGATCACTTAATTAGACGGGACTTGGTGATCCAAACAAAAGTGATGGGCGGGTTGGCAAATTAGCTTGGTTGCTTTTAAAAATTAAAAATTGTCATTTTTAATACCATCTTTTTTTTAAAATCAAATGTTGGTGTTGCCAAATAAGAAAATTAAAAATTGTCATTTTTCACATTCTGACTTAAGTGAAATATCATCCTTTTTTCCCTCATCTAAATATATAAGGAAATATGAGATATGATCGTGACTTTCTTTTAAATAAGAACGTCCTCGCTTTTGTTGTTTTTATATATAAAAAAATATATATCTTTCCGTTTCGACACAAAAATGGTCTTGGGACAGGTGTCAACTTGTGCCACATGTCAACGAATTTGCAGGCGTGCCACCACTGAAAAGTGGAATTTAAAACAGGAAATTCTCTCCAGCTTGCGCTACTAACTAAAGCAAGATCAAACGATTGTGGATTGTGAGAAAAACTTGTTTTCCCAAGTCAAGGTCCGTTGTTGCCTAATTGATATAAGACTTTAATTAAAAATGGTGTTTATGGTGTATATATGAAGATATGAGTTGAAAAGCTTAAAAGACAAAGTAGAAAAATGAAGATCCAAGCACTGAAAGAGATAAAAATGGCTTCTTAACCGATTAGACAGTTATTCTTGCTCATTTTACTAATCATACTTTCAGTATTTAAATCTGGAAAAGGAAGAGAACAGCTGCAAAACTTATAAAGACTAGAAACTGTATTTAAAGCTTGTTACTCGCAGATATTAAATAACAACACTAAATGAAGAAAGAGAGTGAAAACGATTCAAATTTCATTGCCATTTAAGTTTGGATTCATAAGTTTGAGAAAGAATACAGCTATAAATGTAGAAATAAACAACAATAAACTTTTTCTTTAAATGTAAATAGCT
>QANT01001928.1:0-15751 GCA_003254885.1 Purshia tridentata | reverse complement strand
TACTATTTTTTATTATTTTTTAAGTGATGAAATGAGTAATATGACCTGTCACGTGAGTTGGTAGAATGTGGACGAAGTGGCACATTAGAATACGTTTGTAAATTCAAGAGATAAATTTAGACAATAAAAAAAAAAAAGAGCACATTAGGAATTTGAATTATTGGCAAAGGGCAAAACTGATAATAAGTCTTTTTAAAAATATTATGTCTCACCCTTAAGCACTCGGTGGATCAAATCCAGATGTCATGCAAAAGAAGAGAAGGGCAGAAAGACAAAGTAGAAATATGAAGTAACTAGTCTTTTCTTTTGGTGTTTTCACTGAGNAGGTCAAAGCTAAAATCTTGTTAGATCCAAAAGTCAACGTTGGGCCCTATTCTCATTTACTTAGGAAGGTACGGGTCGTTACATCTGGTGTAGCGGCTGTCTTGGTTTGGTACGAGACAAAGAGACTAAACTACAAACCAAATGGTTGCACCTTAATCTGCCAAGCTCATAAAACATTCCTTTTGGTAGTTGAGATTCAACTACATTGGTGGTTTGGGTATTAATGAGACCCATGTAGAGGTTGAAGAGGAGTAGAGGCTAATAAAATGCTTAGGGAAGCACTGGCGTGGTAGAGTAGAGGCCTCACGGGTTAGGGTGGGGAGCTCTCATTCTAGAATGTTTCCTTAATAGATATTTTAAGAGAAGAGTAAATTACCAAAATAGTCTACTTATTGTTTCATTGTCTCGGTTTGGTGCACGGATTTTTCTTTCGCCATTTTTATCCATGAACTATTTGACATTTGCCATTTTGGTCAATTCTGTCAAAATGTCACTAACATACATTAAATGGAGGGGCAAATTATCAATTTCATCCCCAGTTTTCTAGTTTTTCTTCTTAATTTTGACCCAATTTTTAACTTATCAAATCATAACCAAATTCAACAATTTTATTTTAGTTTTGAAGCTATGAATCTCCTATTTACAATTATATAAAAAGTATTTAAAACGAAGTTATAAAACTTCAGATAATTAATCACAAAGTAGGCTATTCGAAGATGCCATTTTTCATAAAATTTCTAAATTTTTGAATTTTCTTTCAATTTCAATTCCATTTGAATTCAACACCTTAAATCAATTTCTTAGACTACTAGAAACACGTTTTAAGTCTCCCAATCTATCACTCAACCTCAAATAAACCTACAAATTAAAATCTCAATTAAGAACATAAAATCGAAAAATCGAAAAATCGAAAAATTGATAAGTACAGTTGAGTTCATTTTATAGCATTTATTTAACCTTCAAATCTTACATTTTAGTCTTTGTGATTTAATTTCTTTCATATTTTAATTCATATTTTAATTAGTGGGTTAAATTAGTTTTTACCTTATTTTAGTTTTAATTATGTTTCTTTTATAATTGTATGAGTTTTAAGTAAGTTGTTTTTATTTTGAACATTTTTGTTTAAATTCAAAGGCCCAAAAACAAAGGAAATTAATGGAGCCCAAAAGAAATTGAAAAAGCCCAAACATGCAAAGCCTATTTCTTGTCTCCGCAAATCATATATATAGTGCCACATGGCAATATGACAACTTTTTTTTGGTTGTCATCTACCTTCTCACCCATGACTCACACTCCTTCTTGTGTAAATGGTGTCACAATAAATTGTTGACACATGTCTTTATTTAGATATTTTAAACCCTAGTTTTTGCCTATTTAAGGAAACCTTTAGCTTGCATTTAAGGATCCTTACCTCATATTTATTTTTTCTACCTCTTTTAGTATTCTTCTAAGATTTCTCTCAAATTCTTTTTTGGCTATTATGTTATAGAGAATAGGAAATTTTAATATTTTGTTCATGCACTTTTAAATTAATGCAATGAAAGTTTGATTTTCATGTCTTTCTTCTTCTCTTTCTTTTATTTATTTATTTACTTCTAAGTTATTATTTTATTTACTCTTGTTTAGTTTAAATGTCATTTTATTCTTTTTTTCCTTTTTATTTTAGTTTAGTACTCATGGGTGGTTATTAAATCTCCTCACCAAGGTGAAGGGGAAGCACCACCATGAAAATTATCAAGTAAACTTTCCTAGTTAATTTCTCACTATTTAAATCTTACAAACTTTAGATTTTGTTCATAAAATGAGAAAGAATTAAGTTTTTCACCCATAATATAATTTATCATGGGTAGTTAGAAATTCTTTCCACATTTTTGCTTTGTAATCAATTGTTTTATCATAAACTTTTTGAACTCTAGTTGTTCCTTAGTTTTGGTTCACTTGGGTTGTTTAAAGTTTAAAGTTTAAAGTTTTTAAGTAAGAACAATATCTACCATACAATTATTTAATTTAGAGCTTAAAATATAAATATTAGTGTAAACTACTATTAAGCCACAACTAACCTCCTTATTTAATCTTAAGCCACCACTTTTACTACTGTTAGTTTCAAGCCATTAATTTATCATATATTTATTTTAAAGCCATTATTCATTAATTTTTGAAGATAATTATCAATTAATTAAAAGATAATATATAATGAGAGCAAATTTGTTCACCACCTTAAAAAGTGGCGAGCATTGTGGCTTAGAAAATAACCATAGTTTATACTTTTTACAATAAATACAATTTAAAATTAAAAAAGAGAAACTAATATCTATAGTAAAATGTAACTCTTTCATTTTTAAAATGTAATTATTATTGAGTTAAGATTTAGTTTTGAGTTTTTGTTGAGTTACACTTTGGTTTAATTTTTTTGTTATAATGTCATATGTCAAGAGTTACACTTTATAATTTGGTAGAATTACATTTTACTTAATTTTTTTTTTTAGAAATTTTTTTTTGTTTTTATATTTTTATAGCTGAATTTTTTTTTGTGCTTAAAAATGTATTTTGTGGCTTATTAATAAAAAATTATATTTATTATAGCTTAAAACTAAATAAATTTAAAATTTGGGTTTATGACTAAAAAATATGATAATTTGTAGCTTATTAATAAAGTACTCTAAATATTATTAGGTGAAGGCAACAAGTTGACTCTTAGGTGCTCCTTATATGAGAAATTACTAAGAAAATTACTAGATTAATAATTAAAGTGCTGTGGAACCTTAACCTTGGTCTTTATACCATTGTTCAAGTTCTAGTCTTTAAATTATTGTTATTTTATTTCTTTTTAATTATTGCACTTACTTTCTAGTCTTTAAATTATTGTTATTTTGTTTACTTTTAATTCTTGCATCTAAATTCCTAGTCTTAATTTATTTATTTTTTCTAGTCTAGTAAAACTCAAAAATCAACTAATCAATCTTTCTAAACTAGGTTAGTTTTAAATTAATCAAAGTTTATATTACATGCATCCATTTTATTAAACATTTCCTTTGGTTCGATCTCGCTCTTACGAAATATTTACTACAAAGATTTGTTCTATTGTGGGTAAATATAAATAAAAATTTACAACAGTACACCTCAATTCGAATTCTCCTTCAATTTCCTTCTTCTTGTGACCCAAATAACCTAGAAAATGAATGTGAATTGAAGGAAAATTCAGGTTGGAGTGTACTTATCAATTTTTTGGTTTTGGGGTTTTAGGTTCTTTATTGAGATTTTGATTTCTACATTGGTTTGAGATTGGGTGATGGATTGAAAGACTTTAAACATGTTTTTAGTAGAATACGAAATTGATTTGAGGTGTTGAATTCGAAGGAAAATGAAATTGGAAAAAAATTAAAAAATTAGGAAATTTTATAGAAAAATAGCAAATTCGAATAGCCTACTTTGTAATAATTTATATTGACTTTTATAGCTTCATTTTGAATGTTTTTTATATGGCTGTAAATAGGATATTCATGGTTTCAAAACTAGTATAAGATTGATTAATTTTGTTGAGATTTAATGGGTTAAAATTTGAGTCATAATTAAAAAGAAAAACTCCAAAACTGGTGACGAAATAACGTCTGTTTATGACATTTTAACGAAATGAACAAAAATGGCAAACGTTAGATAGTTTGTGGATCAAAATGGCAAAAAAAAATAAAATTTGTGGATCAAACCGAGATAAATAGAAGAATAAGTGGACTATTTTGGTAATTTTTTCTTTAAGAGAATTTGTTGTTTTTATTTATTTTGGGAGCCGCTATTGGTACTCCAAAGATGATGAACCCCAAAAAAGCATTAATTAATTGATAAAAAATTATAAAAAGATCCATGTCAATTCTCTTGTTAAAAAACAAAGGTTTTACAAATAAAATTTATTTTTCTATAATAATAGTTACTGTTGTAAAACACAAAAATAGCGGTGTGCAATCGAATTCCATGCTAGACACGCAGGTTTATTAAAGTGGACCGGCATATCATTGGTTTTTTGTAGCTAGGCCAGTCTACCAAGCCAATTTTAATTTGAGTGGCTATATTTCAACTATTTGTTTTATTTTTCCACCCATATTTTAATTTAATGTAGAATATATAGAAAATTACATTTAAATCAATAAAATATTTCAATATTACATAATAGTCAATTTAAATTTTATTTTCCTATAAAGATCAATGAAATTATATTCTATTTTAATCACTAAGTTCAATCCACTTTTGGTCAATAGTAACTAAAATAAAATTATGAAAAAATGCATTACTTAAAATGTAATTGCGAAAAAGTTTATTGATTTATTTGTAATCAACGCTAGAATATAAGGACAATTTTATCTTATTGTAAAATAACCTTTAAGGACTTGACTAAAAAATTAAAAAAGGAAATCTACTCAACCTACCTCTTCCTATTCACCGAGCTCCTTACAATGACTACAACTCAAAAAACTCTAAAATTTTCTTTTATCCTTTCTTCAAGAATTGACTAAATTAATAGTGGTTATATTCAACTTAGACCTTGATAAATATTGTTCTCCAGCTCCTAGAATTCAACGTTGAATCTTCTCCAACTCCAAGTCTCCAATTTGGAATGTATCTCTAATTAATGAAGTACCCCAATTCCTAATGCATAGGATTATTGCTTTTATTTATTGGAAGCTGTCAAACAAAACATTTGGTGCAACTATATTTTTTAGATCGGACCATGGCATTTTAGTCAAATGGCTTATGATTATAACAATCTAAGTTGTCCCCAGGACTCTTGATCAAAAAAATGTTGTCCCCAGGACTCACACCCAATATGATTATGACAACAGTCACCCCTATCATCTGGGCCATGCCCACATTCAACCCCAATACCTACTTCTTCTATTCAAGAGTCCAACACCTAATTCTTTTATCAATTATTTTTTTTTCCTCTTTGATTTCTTAGGTATTCGTTGGATGACGAAATCGATCAATTGTGGATTTAAAATTTGTCTTTCTCTATCGCTTCCTTTCTATTTGTTTTATCTCTATGATCCTCTTCATCTTGCTTGCTTCGATTTATTTTAGTTTTGATTGTATTGTCTGTGGATGTTAGAGTTCATTATTCAAATACACTAAACCCTTTATTAATTATGTAAGGAACACACAAAAACTATCTATGTTTGCCGGTGCAAATCTAAAATCAATTTTGGAGTTCCATGGTCCCCGAATAAAATGAAAGAAACAAAAAATTGCTTGAGTTCCATTTGAAATAACACAATATTAATTGAAAAAATTTTATATACCTAATTGAACAAAAGAGAACGGCATGCAGAAGCTTAGGCCATGGAAGAGGAGATTATGATGTGATGAGGTTTTAAGGGTTCTAAGGATTTATGATTTAGATTCTTTTTAGAGGAAATTACAAAAATAGTCCATTTATTATTCTCTATGTCTCGTTTTGGTACACAAATTTTTTTAAGTTCTATATTGGTCTAGTAATTGTCTATTTGTTCCATTTTGTCCATCAAAATCAACTCATTAGTACAAAATTATCCAATTTTACCCAATTTAGACCAAAATGAAACTTCTGATAATTTGTAGACCAATATGGCACTTAAAAAATTTGTAGACCAAAACGAGACTTAGTGAATAATAAGTGAATTATTTATGTAATTAACTCTTCTTTTTACTTTTGCTTAATTTAGATTTTGTAAAATTTACATTGAAGGGTAAACAGTATAGATAAATTAATGAAAGAGGTGTGAAGAATGTTTTTTTGTTGGGTGTTTAAATGGTATGGGGGTTGATTTGAACTTGGGATATTTTCTATTTAAAGTTGAAAGAAAATACTAAACCATATATTATCTATATATTATGTAAAATTATATACCGCTTGCAGGATAGTTTAAGAGTCTTAAGACTAAAAAATCTTGGATAAATGTAAGTTTGTATAGGAAGTTAAAAGTCTTTATATTGAATACGCCTTAAATTTTTGTTAAACAGATCGATCAGTGTTGCCGCTTTCAAAATGGGTCATAATGGTTCAGTTAGTGCTGGTGGGGTTTTTAGGGACCATATATGATGGTTGTTCGCTTTTTGGTTTTACTGTAAATTTGGGTGAAGTGCTCACGGATGAGGTTTGGGGTTTATACTTTATATCATGGTCTCGGATCTGGATCCTCTCCTAAGCTCTTAATCTCCTAATCTTACTAATCTTTTAATTATTGAGTGTCATAACATCTAGGGCCCGTTTTGTTCAATTTTTGGAAGCCTGGGAATGGGAAATCAATTTCATTCTCACGTTTAGGAATTGTAGAGAAGGGAAATGGTTTTCTGACTCAAGGGAATCTGATGCCCCTATTGGGGGGAAAATGATACCTTTGTTCAAGCTTGGGTTTTGTTTTCCCCTGTTGGGAAAGCATTTATTACATATTTTTTAGACAGATTTATTCTCACTAATTTTTAAAATTTCAAATCTAGCCAAACCATTTATTACATATTCTTTTTATACTCATATAGGATATAATTGAAAATTTGGATAATTTTTATTTCTTATTCCTGCACTTATCAAACATGGGAATGGAAATGAAAATGTAATTCTTGTTTACTTTCCTAGCATTACCAAACACAGTAATAGGAATCTTACATTCTTTTTACCCTGGAAAATACATAGAAAATTAATTCCGTAAACCAAACAGGCCTCTAATGGTTCACACTTATTTATAGCTATTATCACTAAATAAAAAATAATAATAAAAAAAAAGAAACAAGTGTAATCCCAAAAAAAAAAAAACTATGTTTGTTTTTTACGCAAACACTTCATTCCTCTTGCAAAACCCTCTGTTCAGTCAAGAATCAACATATCGATGAAATTTTCACCACAAACTATTCCATAAAACATTAAAAAAAATTGCAAAAATTTCCAGAAGAGTTAAACCTTGAAAAAATCAACTAAAAAACCAATCCATCACTCCACCTTGCTATTATGGATCTCAATCCGCCAAGCAAAACCACATGAAAGAGTAAAAGCCAATCCAACTCCAATTCTCATCCGCTTGAAAATAAGTAATTATGAAAAACAAACATCGTTATTGTTTTTTTTGTCAAGGAATTAATGCAATTTTTTTTTTTTTGAGTCAAGATGTTTGGTTACACAAGTTTCTTATTTTTATTTTTTTATTTGATAATAATAGCTATAAAGAAGTGTGAACCCTTAGATGTTAGTAAAGACATATGGCACTCTATAATTAGAAGATTAGTAAAATTAGGAGATTAAAGAGTTTAGGAAAGGATCCAGATCCCATGGCCTCTACTTGGCTTGGAAAAAAAGGTTCAAGAAGCTTTATGTGGAAATGGACTCTTCTTGTGCTGCTGTCTTGTTGATTGGTAAGCAGGAAGTAGCTTTCCACTGTGTTTCAACCTTTAATTGAGCAAGTTTTAATCACGTGAGTGTTCCCACCAACTTTTGATAAATAGAGATTTTTTTTATAATTTTAATAAAGAAAATAAGTATATTTTCTGAAAGAATGTAGAAAATAAATTTAAGCCATATAATTATTATAATGGCTTAAAAAATTAATAACAAAAGAAAAAAATCTATGACTGTTGTTTTTTTTGCATCTTTTTTACATGGGAACTTCTACAACCTTTTTCTTAAAAGATCTATTAAGAGCACGTGAATCTGGAAAATAAAAAGATGATATGTTGTTTTTTTTTTTTTTCTAAGAATTTAAAGTCGGCAGCTTTAAACATGCCATGCAAAAAGGAAAAGGCTAAAAAGAGAAAGTAGAATGATGAGCTAAGTAACTAGGATTTTGTTTTTTTGCAAAAGTGCATTTTTGGTCTATATATTTTGATAAAAAATTTACTTTGATCCCTAAAATAAGACGTAATATAAATATTTAGAAAATTAGGATTAACTATCAAATTTTAATAATTTTTTAGAATAGTATGAAGACAATATAATATTTCAATTGAACTACCAAATTTACATGTAATTTTTAGATTACGTCACAAATATGTTGGGCCCTCTGTTTTGAGCCTTTCCATTTGACATTTTTTTTCTTTAGCCCACATATGATAGGTCTTTAGATAAAATTTATAAAATTTTGACAAAATTGCCTTTAATACTTTTATATTATCTTGGAAATTAGTTAATATAGTCTCAAATTCAGTTTTAGTTGTAACTGTACGACATTCAACTTCAAATTTAGTTATGACTGAACGACAGTCATAGCTAAATTGTGATATAGTCACAGTTAATGATTGAATTGAAATTTTTTTAAAGAAAAATTGTACTACAATATAGTATAAATAGAAGTCAAAACAATACTTTTACTCAAAGTAATACTTAGTTTAGTGGTGAGAGTTGTTTTTTTCAACTTACTAAGATAATCACAACTAAATTATGAGACAGTCACAGTTAAAATGTAATTGGATTGATTTTTTTTAGTTTTAATACAATATAGTATAAATTAATTATAATGTAATAGTACAGATGTAATATATATATATATATATATATATATATTTATTGTAGCGGCATGTGATATAATATTTGTGAATTATAGTACCCTTTACTATTATTATATTTGACTTTTCAACTAATACCTAATTTAAAATACTATTAAATTTAGTAACTAAACTAAAAAATTATTGAAATTTGGTACCTAAAGTCAATTAACCTATTATAAATTCATGCAGATTTTATGGATTCTTATGGAACTTTATGGAATCCATCAAAATCTAAGGGGGATAGGTTGGATTTCTCACTGCCTTTGTTTTATGTTTAAAATTCATCAAAATCCACCACTTAAATGAAATCCTTTAAAATCCATAAGAGATTGAATACAGCTATATTTTAGTAGAATCCTTACAATTCTAAATTGAATACACTTAGATTTCTATGAAATCTTTAAAATTTTAAATTGAATAACACCTAGATTTCTATGAATTTTTAAATTCTTTTAAAATCTATTAGAATCTCAATTGAGTACTACACCCCTAATTTCACTAATAACATCATTTTAAGAAAGGTTAATTGATTTTAAATACCAAATTTCAATAATTTTTTAGTTTAGATACCAAAATTTAATAGCATTTTAGATTAGGTATTAGTTGAAAAGTCAAACATAATAAAAAAGTAAAGGGCACTATAATTCACAAATATTATATCACATGCCACTACAATAAAAATATATATATATTTATACATATACATATTACATCCATACTATTATATTAATTTATACTATATTGTATTAAAACTAAAAAAAATCAATCCAATCACATCTTAATTGTAACTGTCTTACAATTTAATTGTGATTGTCTTGTTAAGTTGAAAAAGACAACTCCCACCATTATACTAAGTATTATTTTGAATAAAAGTATTATTTTGACCTTTATTTATACTATATTATAATATAATTTCTCTTAAACAAAATTTCAATTCAGTCACAACCTAACTGTGACTGTATCACAATTTAGCTGTGATTATCATTTAGTCACAACTAAATTTGAAGTTAAGTATCGTACGGTCACAATTAAAACTGAAGTTAAGACTATATTAACTAATTTCCAAAACAATATAAAAGTATTAAAGACAATTTTGTTAAAACTTTATAAATTTTATCTAAGACTCATCAGATGTGGGCCAAAGGACAGTAGAAAGGCAAATTTTTGAAACAAATAAAGCCCAAAACAAATGGGCTGTAAATTTGTGACCTATTCTAAAAATCAAGTTCATTAGTTAGTAGTCAAATCTAAAAATTATGAACAAAACTGATTTTCTAAAAAAGTATTGAAACTAGGTATTTAATCATAAATTTCTATTTTAAGAAATCATATGAGCAATAGAAAAAATCAAAAGTTAATTAACCTACGCGAAGCGTGAATCAAGATGCTAGTGATATAATAATGTGAACTTAATTAATTAGACATTTAGTAAAAAAATCAATCTAACTAATTTTTTTTCAGATTTACAGTCGAATAATATACATTATTGTAGTATTAAACCAGTACGTTTCCAAAAAATTAAATACCCTATATAACTGTAACCTAACAAAGTCAGTACACGGGGAATTAAAGCGTGTATTTAATTACGTAGCAGTGAAGTGTGTTTCAGAATCACAAGCAATCGCAGGTGATATCGAGTATGTGTCATCAGCAATGGATATATCGATCGATGCCGACGATGCAAAGTGAAACATAAGGCTCGAAATGAATTGTGAGTCGATCTGTGACAATGAAATTAATGGCAGCTTTTCCAAGGTGCAATATAATCACATAAATATTGCCAACTAAATTAGTCGGCTTATGAATGCTGACCATGATGTTCACACGTACACGCACTGTCATTTATATATATAGTTGATTACACATGCAGACACATGAGATGGTGTGGTGGTCCACAGGCCTCTGAAAAATTCCTTGTCTGATGAACTCTCTTAGTCACCCAACAAACCTGGTATCTGTGACATTTACAAGTGACGCCCACGTATCTCTTACCCTTATAATTGCTGGGATCACTTTTGCCATTCCTAGCTACACTATAGGTTTTCAATTCTTATTAGATCTGGCTGTATAGGATATATATATATATATATGGGGAATGCTATGTGCTTTCTATTTGTGCCTTCTTCTTATGTCTTTTCTCTTTTTTTATTCATTTGACAATCTAATTTCACGATCGGAACCGTTCAATATCAAGATCATTATTTATACATCAACTCTGCAAAAAATTATCCAAATCAGAAATCGTTTAGTCATCTAACTGTTATCAAATAACTAACGGTGAATTTAACTATTACTAAAACCATCCATTTATTTAATAACAGTTAGATGACTAAACGATTTCTGATTTGAATAATTTTTTTGCAGAGTTGATCTATAAATGATAATCTTGATATTGAATGGTTCCGATCGTGAAATTAAATTGTTAAATGAACAAAAGAAGAGAGAAGGCACAAAGGAGAAGGCACAGAGAGAAGACACATAGCATTCCCCATATATATATATATATATATGATATCCGCAATATAATTGGTCTTTTTAATTAATTACATTCAACTAATGTATGTCAATCATGTGATCGGTTTTGTGATCACAAATTCAGTTAAATTACTAATTTTATAACAGAAAAATAGTATATATATATATACACAACTGTGTGTAAGAATATATTTCTTCTTATTCATTGATAGAGATTGATCGAAAAGAATTTTGTTAAGTATGTTGTGAGCAAGATCCCACAACACATTGGAGAAATAGAAAAACCAAGACTAGCACAACTAAATTGTGAGACAGTCACAATTAAGATATGATTAGATTGATTTTTTTTAGTTTTAATATAATATAGTATAAATTAATGTAATAGTACAGATGTAATATATATTTTTTTTATTGTAGTGGCATGTGATGTAATATTTGTGAATTATAGTACCATTTACTATATTATTATGTTTGACTTTTTAACTAATACTTAATTTAAAATGCTATTAAATTTTGGTAGCTAAACTAAAAAATTATTGGAATTTGGTTCTTAAAGTCAATTAACTTATAAATATTTTGGACATTTAAAATAAGAGTAACTTTTCCTAAACCCCCTAATCACAAAAAATTTTTTCTAAACCCCCACTCATTTAAAAACTCTCCTAAAACTTATAATACCTTGTTTACCCTCTGACGCGCTCTGACGCGTGCACTGACGCACGTCCGGTGTAATTGTATTTCTGAAATACAGTTACACTGAAACTGAATCTTAAAAACAATTACACTGAAATTGAATTTAAAAAATACAATTACACTACAAAATAACTACAAATAATTACACCATTATTTTTCAACAAAAAAATGCAAGTCCATAAAAATAAAGTTACACCTTAACTAAACCTAAATAAACAATTACACCTTCGCTAAACAAAATAGTTACACCTTCGCCAAAAAATCTAAATTCAGTTTCACTAAAAACAATTTCACTTTAGTGAAATTGTTTTTAGTGAAACTGAAATCAACAACATTCAAACCCTAGGCTATGTTGTCCAATCTCAAACTCAAATCCTAGGCTACGTCGCCATCATCGTCCTAATTTGTTTCCACCTGCAAATTTAATTTCACAATTTCAGCGAATTCAATGAAATTAAATTAAATTTCAGTGAACTCAAATTCAGTTTCACTAAATGCACTTAAACTCTAATACATGCCATCAAAATCATATTCCATTAAAATTAAATTTTCATCAGCCCCAAATAACTCCAGCACCACCTCTCCTTAATCTCCCGCAGCCACCACACTAGCTTAATCAAGCTACTCAGCGCCAACCTCTCCGGCAACAACTACTTTGTCCCTGAAGTCAACCTCGCCTACTGTCTTCGAAACCCCAAGAATCCAAGCTTCTCCGTGCTCGCTGGAACCACTGCTCCGGCCTCGACTCCGGCTTCCACAACCGCATCAAACCTCTAGCATAATCGTTTTTGAAAATCATAGCTTTAAGGCCAAGAGCTGTCACATCGACTCTAACCAGGATCTGCCAAGCATAATCGTTCAGCTGCGATCGGAGCATGCCGTCGTCGTTCCGCTTCTTATCGTTCAAGTTGGAGGTGCTTACAGAGAAGAGGTGATGTGCGACGTCGGGCAGAGGAGCTCGCAGAGGAGGAAATGTTCAGCTGCTATCTGAGCTGGCGATGTCACCGTCGTTCTGCTTCTCGTCTTTCGAGCTGGAGGTGGACTGCAACTACATGATGATGAGTGAGGTGCGACGCCGACTAGAGGAGCTCGCAGAGGAGAAAGAGAAAGCTAACCAGAAGAGAGAGAGAGAGAAAAGCAAATCAGAGGAGATAAAGAGGTTACATAGAGTGTGCCAAAAAAAAAAGAGGTTACAAAGAGAGATTCACGCACAGGTTGGAAGAAAAAAGAAAACAGGGAAAAATTGGAATTTTATTAAAAAGATGGTCAATTGTAGATAGGTGTAGATTGACTAGGGGGTTTAGGAAAATATTAAGTGTAAGATTGGGGGTTTTGGAAGAGCTAAATTTTGGGCGGAGGTTAAGAGAGATTTTGTCTTTAACAAGGGGGCTTTTAATTATTTATTTTTAAAATAATATATAAGTGAGAATTCATTTAATTGGATGACATTGCCCAATCACATTGGATATATACATGCCTTTTTTTCTTAATTATTTAAGTTTTTGTCTTTTTTTTCTTAATTATATTTTATTTAAAATTTAAAATTATTATTTTAGACCGTCTTAATCATAAAATTTCCAAAAATATTTATTCATATGCATTGTCACACCATATTTCTGTCAAAAAATAAACAAAGTTAACAATTTGAATCTAATTGCAAATGTAATAAAAATTTGAAAGAACGGAGACCAAAATAAAAATTTTGTTAAAGTAGAGAGACTAAAAATGTATGTTGGCCTTTTTTTTTCATTGAATGGCATAAGGGCCGGCCCTGAGGTTTTTGAAGTCAGGGGCCAAACTCAAAGTTGGCCTTTTTGATATGTACATACAAATAATTTTATGAAAAAAGTAGAAATTTAAAATAATAAAAAAACATATCAAATCTTTCTTTAAGTTGATGGAAAATTAGATATATTAAAAAGAAAAAATAAAATTATATAGAGGTTCTATTTTACCTAATTGGGGAAACAAATAAAAGGCTAAAGAAATATTTTGAATTTCAATATTTCATACTTTATATGTCAAGCTAGATTAAGATGGAGTTCAATTAATTTAAGACTTAACAAAAATTAAATAATAAAAAATGTTTAACCTTAATACCCATAAATTAAATAATTTCCGCAACATAAATTTAACAATATAAAAATATTATCTATATAAATATAAATTAACACATATCCCTATGAGAAACAAAAGTAAAAAAAAAAAAAATCGATTTGAGCCTCTTTGTAGGAAATCAGTGTCCAAAAAAGAGAAGAAGTTTGAACTTGGATGAATGGTGAGAAAAGTAAGTGTCTTAACCAACAACACTATAATCGCTTATCTACAAATTTACTATAGAAAAATATTCTCAAGTTATATAAACATAAGTTTTTTCGGTGGACCCCCCCAATGTTGGGCCCTAGCCGTCGCCCTCGGTGACCCCCTCAGGGCCGGCCCTGAATGGCATGCCCCAACGGTAACCAGCGCAAATATTTAAGGGTCACTCAGTACTCTGTTCCTTACCTCTGCTTTGTAGCTCAATACTAATACACTGTTCTCCCTCCTTATACACCACGAGAGAGAGAGAGAGAGAGAGAGAGAGAGAAAGAGATTGAGAAGAATGGAAGAGATAGATATTGTGATAGTTGGCGGTGGAATCTGCGGCCTTGCAACTGCCCTTGCTCTTCACAGGTTTCATCTTAATTTCACCACTGCTCAAAGCTCAAGCAGTTGAGCCTTGAGTTTCAAACAAAATTATGAAACAAATATTAATAAATTAAATTAGTTCTTGATTAGAGTGATTAACAACTAATATTCTAGTTACTTTCCATTAATAAATTAGTTATTTATAATGAACGTGATCAAAATCATATATATATACACATTGCAGAAAGGGTTTCAAAAGTGTAGTTTTGGAAAGATCAGAAGAGCTGCGTGCCGGTGGAGCAGGTATCACTATTCGACCAAATGGTTGGCGAGCCTTGGATGAGCTTGGTGTCGCCTCAAAACTCAGACAGACTACTCTCCCACTAGAAGGGTATGTATATATGTGTATGCGTTTGTGTTTGTGTATGTGTGTGTATGTGTACATGATCACCACTTTCACCCTTGTTTTNTTTTTTTTTTTTTTTTTTTTTTTCTAATTTTATATATTTCAAACTTACTCTATGTATATGTATGTGTAGGTCCCGAAGCATATGCCTTAGCAATGGCAAGCAGAGAAAAATGCCACTTGGGTAAGTGGGTATATAAATATGACATGATCAACCCCAAATTCACAGAAAGTCTGCATTATTATGTTTAGAAAACTTTCTAGCTAGGTTGTTTCATGTGTACTGTATTTTTAAAAAACTTAACTATAAAGTTATCGGTTATATCTAATAATTTTTCGTAGTTGATAACTAGTAATAAGTTTACGTGCATGGTTTTTAAATAACTACAATATTATGTTTAAGGGGCGGAGAAACGCGATGCCTAAGACGAGCTGATCTGATCACAATACTAGCAGAAAGCTTGCCTCCTGGCACGGTACGATTTGGAAGCCAAGCACTTTCTATTCACTTGGACTCATTAACTTCCTATCCTATTCTTCAACTCCAGAATGGAAGCACCATCAAAGCCAAGGTACTATATATATATATATATATTTCATCGTTAATTTTCTAATCTTATTATATATTATTAATCCCGAGATCAAATTATGACAGGTTTTGATCGGATGTGATGGAATTAACTCAGTAGTCGCAGATTTTCTTGAGCTAAACCCACCAAAGCTCTT
>QANT01001927.1:0-67838 GCA_003254885.1 Purshia tridentata | reverse complement strand
CTTTTTTTGTCTCTCTCTTTCTCTTTCTCTCTCAACAGGGCTATAAGGGGTGGGTGCAACTGGGCTGGTTGGGGGAGATATGTGACAAGGCTAGGGAGGGTAAAGGGCCAATGTGGTTGGGTGGGGGGAGGGCTAGGGGAAGGGTTGAGTAGGGAAGGGACAACTGGGGGAGGGAACTTTTATTTATTTAAATATAGTTTTGTAAAATAAAATATTATTTTAATTAATTTTAATATACTTTATGGTTGAAATAATGAAATTACTCTTTCACGTTAGCAAAATTAATAGTGGTGTAGACAGATTTAACGATTATAGGATATGGGGAGACACTGGAGAAATTTATAACAGATAAAGTGAGATTTTAAACTTTAAGAGGTAAAGTGAGAAACTAAGGGCCTGTTTGGATAGTAGGATTTGAATTTAGATTTGAATTTTGGGAGCTCAAATCTAAATCCACTTATTTGGATTCATTTTAAAAAGTGTATTTGGATTTGGCTCTATCCAAAATAGATTTTAAAAAGGTTAAATCCATGAATTTCAAATACCTTGTGCAACTAGGTATTTAAAATCTCACTATCACTTACTCTCTCTCTCGCTCTTTCTCTCTCTCACCTCCGGCCACAACTACAGGCGACCATTGCCGGCCTCCTTCGGCGATTTTTCCAGCTACCTTCAGTGACTTTTTCGACCACCCTCTAAAGTCTTTGCCAGTTACCCATAGGCCACCCTTCGGCGACTTCTCAGCCACCTTCGACGACTTTTTCAGCCACTTCCATCTTTTTTGGCCACCTTCTGACGACTTTTTCGACCGTCTTCCAATGATTGTTCTGGTCACCTTTTAATTTTTTTAGAGAATAAATCAAATAAGCCTTAATAATAATTTTTTTTATTTATATTATTTTTTTTCAGACCTAAAAAAAAGAAAATGAAAACAAAATAATGGTTTTTGAATTTTGAATAATAATTATTTAATGAGATGTAATGTAACCGAAGACCTTGAGCAGTTTACCAAAAGGTGCACCCACCAAGAAATTTACCAAAAGGTACAGAGTTTACAAGTAAAAAGAGGGATAGTTTCGTATTTTCGTGCCTCTTCATTATGTGGAAGGCGCTCTCTCTGTGTGACTATATATATAGCTTCCACGCCTCATCCATTTCGTTTTGCTCAGAAACTTTCCTTGTAGAAGTTTCCAAGTCGCCAAACAAGAAAGACCTCCGGTAAATTCTGAATTCCAAAGATCTTAAATTTTGCTACGGTTGTTTCTTCGACGATGATTTTGAGATCGTAATTCGATGTGGGTCTTAATCGATTTCGTTGTTTGTTTTCAAAAACAGTGAATTTATTGAATTTTTAGCTTCAGGCTTATCATTGCTTTTTTTGTTTTAATTTTTTTCTTAATTGTATGTTGTTGGCTTTGTTGGATTTGGTTTCTGGCCTTTCAGAACATGCTAGTGTTTACTTTCTTTCTTCCCCGAGGTTCATGTTTTAATATCAAATGGTCAACGCCATACAAGAAATTTGGGCAAAGGGGTTTCGATAAGCTTCTGGGTTATGGTATTTTCGCAGTTCTCTAGCGTGGTCGCTATGTGGGTTTGTGTGTATTGATCATTTATGGGGGATGATGGCAATGATATTGTGTATTACATATTCATTTCGAAGATATAAAGGAAGATTAGTAATTTAATTTTAAGTCTAGGATTTGAACTAGAAGCTATATTTAGTTTTTATTTGGTATATAGTTTATTTATATTTTTTTCTTATTCAGTAGTGGCAAAATGGTTAGCGTTGGATGGTGGTAGATGGGCATAAAAAATTGAAATGTTTGTATGGATACGTATTTGGTTTGTATTTAAGCTAGATAAATTTTACAAATTTAAGATTTTGATGGGTTATGTAATTTTTAGTGCTAGTTTGTATCGGATATAATGATATTTTGTTATGTAGAGTTGATTCCATGTGTTTTCCTATTTAGATGTAGGGCCTGTTTAAGAGTGTTTCTGTAGGAGGCGCTTTTGCTACATAATATTTTTTTGTTAAAAATAAAAGTGCTTCCTCTGAATTTATTAAAAATCGAAGTGTTTAAGAGTGTTTCTGTAAGGTTGCTCCATCGCGACGTGGAGGTCGTGGGCTTGAAACGGGAAACAGTCTCTCCACAAGACTGGGTAAGGCTGCTTACATTTGACCCTTCTCCACAGACCCTGCCATGGCAGTAGCTTTGTGCACTGGGCTGCCCAGTTTGGCTAGTTATGATTGGTGTTCATGACTTAGGTTTTGCTTTCTATTGTGCTATTTTTTCCCCTCAGAATTGTGCTGTTGAAGTTAGGTATACAATAAAGGATGGATATATTTTGTAAGGGTTTTCTTTTTTTCAATGGTTCAGTCGTTTGGTTTTGTTCAAATATTTTCTATCAGTACACTTGTGATGAATTGATGGTCTTGATCACTGTGATTTGAGAATTATATAATCACGGCCATGCACACAAGCACACACAGATGATCAAACAAAAGTACTCTGTGCTTTTAAGATCTGGTAACTTTTGGTTTTCCTAAATCTGGAATCCCATTTTATTTTTGACTCTTTGATTTTATAATTTCATGATTCAGAAACATTTTAATTTTATATATGATAAAGCTATTTCCAACATTTTGTTAAGTTCTACTTATAACTCTTACTGATGTTATGTGTTCAAAAAGGTAGATTTTAGTATTCTGTGGTGGCATCGTAACTTCAAAAATGCCCAAGGTTAGAAGAGCTAGTTCCTTGTCTCTTGATCGATCTAGGGCATCTCCTTATCCTTGCACTTCTGATGATGCTGAGTCGTACAAACTGAAAAATCCATTGGAATTCAAAGAGAATGTAAAAGAATGGGAAGAAGCTAGGTGTCCCATCTGCATGGAGCATCCACACAATGCTGTTCTTATAAAATGTTCCTCTCATGAGAAGGGCTGCAGGCCTTACATGTGCAATACAAGCTACCGGCACTCAAATTGCCTTGACCAGTTTTGTAAGTCATCTGTGCCTTGCTCCTCAACAGTGATGTTGCAAGAACTTCCTCTAACACACACAGGATCTGACAGTGCTAGGGAAGAACAGTTGCTGCCTGGGCAAACAAGCCCTTGTGGGAGTCTGTTGCAACCAAATATAGTATGCCCTCTTTGTCGGGGAGAGATCTATGGGTATGTTGTTGTAGAGGATGCACGCCACTACATAAATTCCAAAGTGAGGAGCTGCTCTTCTGAGACATGTGACTTTAGTGGGACTTATTCAGAACTGAGGAAGCATGCGAGGTCTCAGCACCCTTCTGTCCGACCATCAGAGGTGGATCCAACACGACATCGAGATTGGATAAGGTTGGAGCGTGAAAGGGACTTGGAAGACGTCCTCAGCTTAGTCCAACCAGGGTCTGCAGATGATATTATTGGAGACACGTCAGGGGATTTTGGTTCCTGGATGTCTTCCCTTTTTTCTGCTATGTTTCGCTCACTTGAGGTTATGCTTGTAACTCGTTTGTTGGATGCTTCGAGTGACAGAGAGGAGACTCACAACAACAGAAGACCAGGTAGAATGTCCAGAGTCCATTATGACAATGATACTATTCCTGCCACTAGACGGAGCAACACTGTATCAGATAGTACCTCCCGTACTAGAGGCTTGCGTTGGCGAGGACCCAATAATGATGTGCAGACTGGTCGTGCCCCTAGATGGAACCACAATTCCTTGTCAGGGGAGATTGATCATTCCCCTAGATGGAGTAATAATTTCTCATCAGATGTTAATAGCCGTGCCCCTAGATGGGGCAATAGCTCCGTATCAGAGGAGGCTAGTCGTGCCCCTAGATGGAACAATACTTCTCTGCGAGATAGTGCACCCCGTCCCAGGGGCCTTCGTTGGCGAAATCAAAGATGGCCAACATACAATAACCGGAGGTGATTGCTGCACATTGTTTATCTGGTTAATTTGCTTGCACAAAAGACTAGTCACGATTCTGCTGTAAGTTTCTTTAAAATAGCCATTGTAATTTTGCAACGTTTGCATGTTTTTCTCTCCTGCTGACGGATTTGCTTTTGGCTTTTGTAGTTGAAACAGTTGCAGCTGCACTTTCACATTATGTCTTCTCAGTTTCCCGGTCATGTCCCAAGTGTTGAAGAGTATTGCATGAAGTTTCATTTGTCATTAAGAGTTGTAGGAATTTTTTTTTTCTCTTTCTTGGCGAATGTTGCATAGTTCAGTACTATATAAAACTTAATTGTTTTAATTTTTTTGGACTTGATACAGTTTATCGTTTTGAATATGAAGGCAAATTTATTTTCCTGTATATATTACCTGTTATTACCATATAGTAAATGAGATCTGTTGAGGACTGAGATTGCACCGGCTTGATTGGAAGAACTAGAGTCTGGTAGCATGGTAGCTCTGGCATCGCAGTATTTTTCTACCTTGGTCTGCATTCTGCAGGCTCTCAACATCACCACAAGTATCAGCTTCAACAGCTTCAAATCTTCCACAAACCACCATGAAGAGTAGGACTAGCAATAACATAATGTCATAGGATACACGCTTAAATTGTATCCCAAAAGGTTTGTATGTGGTGAGTGTGAAAAGTAAAAAATGCCCCTTTATTTAAACGGGGATATGGACACAATTGACGGAAGTGGTAGTTGTGCACTTGTTAAAAAATTGGATGATATTTTATCACAATTAAAAATTTGTATAACATTTTTGCACAACTTGCTGTGACATTTATTTATGTAATAAAGCCTTTAATAGTATTTGTTAAGTTATTAAATATATTGAAGTAGGTGCTTGGTGCCGCCATTATTTTACTAATCGAATAAAATTAACCATTTACCCCCGTTGGTAACTTGGTACACTCCACATCCGACTAGACAAATCAACCCCTTGAAAAGATACTGGCAATACTCATATAATGAGGAATTATCTTAATGTAATGTCAATTATGACACTATGTCATTTTTTATATTTTGTTTTTTAATAATATTATCACTTTTTTTTTTAATACAAATCATATAAAAACGTACATATAAAATGAAACAGTTGCCCGATCAGATTATTAAACAACCGACTTATTTTCCAGCTGAACTGCAAAGCCTTTCCCTTCAACCGGACATACGCCAGTTCACGGCGCCCGTGACATCATCTTTGCAGATCAACGGTGCAAAAATCGTCACTGTCCCTCTTCGAAAACGCACCGTTTCACTGGAACTCCCTCTCTCTTCTCTCCCCAGCTTCCTCCTCTGTTTCACCTCTCCTCTTCTTCAGGTAAATCGATACAGCTCCCCATTTTCCTCCGGTTTCCTTTACCTTCCGACCAACCAAACAAGCCCACATATTGAGTTTTCTTGAAGATAAATGAATGGTATTGTAGAAAGCTTTTACTCTATCAACTGATGATGGCATGTTTATGATTCACAGCATGGCAATAAGGTCATTTTCAAATTTGGTCTTCAAGGGCATTTCATTTTCAGGCCTCCCAGCTACTCGTTCAACCACAATTGTAAGTCTCAGAGTCTTTTCCTTTGCTATTTCTCACTATCAATTTTCAGGTTTCCCACATTTGGGTAGCGGTTTTCTTACTCCCACTAGAAGTATTACATAATAAAATGCAAAACCCAAGAGTGTTTTAGCTCAAATGAAGCTAAACCCAAAACTATTGGTCGGTAGGGCTTGAATGGGGAACATGTTTCAGAACAGAATGATTGGATTATATGTGTTTGAAACATATATGTTTGCATTACTGGCTGTGTATTAATATCACATTAACCCATCATGTCTTTGAATTTTCAGTTCATGTTTATATGTACTTCATACTTACTAACGATAAAAGGTAATTGTTTCGTTAAATTGGTAGCAGGTTTCTGGGTCCTCTTATCTCCATGGAATGAGACACTTGAACACCGTGCCTAATGATCCCGACACACATGATGATTTTAAACCTACTAAGAAGCTTGAGAGTTCTGGCCTTACCTTGAAGGACCTTGTTGAGCAGGTTGGTATTTGCCAAATGAATCTTTTTAATATGAGCTCTGCGTCCCGTTTGTCATCAAGACCAAAGGTTCATTGTTCTTTAAGTTAATTGATTCTGGCCTGTTTCTGGTGTAGGATATCAAGGACAACCCTGTAATGCTTTACATGAAAGGAGTGCCTGATCTTCCTCAATGTGGATTCAGCTCACTTGCAGTAAGAGTGTTGAGACACTACAGTAAGTATTGTGACATTTATAGTACTTTAACTGTCATTTATTGCTTTGTTAAGTTCTCTTAGCGATCAAATTTACATGGACGAACAAAAGTAACTAAAAAACCATAGTGATATTCACCATTTTCATGATTGTTCTTTTTGCCATCACAATGAAAGGGCTTTTAGCTAAAGATAGACATCTAAATGGGTTGACAATTTCGACATATAAACACAGGCTGATATGATGCTTACTGCATAGAAAAGTGTAAGTTTTGTCTAAATCAATTAAAAATATCAGTAATGGCTAAAACATAGCAAGGCATATTTCGGGTTGTAAAGTAATTCAGCATGAAGTAGACTGTTTTGGGTACAGTGACTTACATAATGAATTTGTTTTCTTTTCAAGTTTACTTACAGGGTGAAGTATGTTTATACTTACAGGGTGAATTATGTTTATGTCAAGCTCTTCTTATCTGTTTTATTTCTCAAGTCTTGTTATAAATTTAATTCAATGGGTAGTTCGATCAGAAATTCTGATGAACTTTGAAAAAAACTGGTCATATGTTCTGGGAACAGTTTCTCTCTCACTTGGAAGGATCCTGGGTACAACTTAAGGATACACACAAAATTCTCATTCAAAATTTTTAGTTACTAAATTCTGCTGGACAGTGTCTCCTGGACTGTTCATATACATTATATGTATATTGTTATTCTACTTGTTAATTTCTGATACTGACTATACATGTATGCTAGCTATTTTCTTCTGATAATTTTGGACATTGCAGATGTTCCTTTGAGTGCTAGAAATATATTGGAAGACCCTGAGCTGAAAACTGCTGTAAAAGCCTTTAGGTAAGTTAACTCTTTCTGGCGTATTTGCAAAGGTTTCCCACGAAAAAAGGCAAATAAATATTTTATTTAGTAAAGGTGATGATTTGAGATTTCACTATAACTACTCATCACTATTCATAGGAGTTCCTCGCCCTTGGTTCAGTCAAGGACTGTGCAAATTGTATTAAACAGAAGAGGTGTCCCTCTTTTCACCTTGAGATTGTATTTGAGTAACATCTAAAAATTTGAGGCCGAAATTATTTCAAATTTTGTTTGTTGTCCATCAACAGGACTATTGGTTATGATAAACTTAGCAGTCATTTTGGCCTCTCAAATTTTAATTATCGACTTGGAGTCATTTTTTAATCTTTCTTTTTTACCTGTGAAGCAACTGGCCAACGTTTCCACAGATATTCATCAAGGGGGAGTTCATTGGAGGGTCAGATATTATTCTCAACATGCATCAGGTTAGTCCTTATAAAATTAAGTTATTTTTTATTGGTGTTTTAAAATTCAGGAAATGCATTGTTTTATATTTGTGGTCTGTCTGTGTAGACTGGTGAGTTGAAGGAAAAGCTTCAGGATGTTGCAGTCAATCAAGAGAAGTCTGAATAAGTTGTTGAATTTGAAGAGTGTAGATTAAATATCATCCTGTTGATATTTTATTGTTGCTAAAAGATGATAACATTTGTGATTATGTATCCTTTGAGCTAATAAACGTAATTTGATATTTAATAGAGCAATAAATTATGTCACGTATTATTCTCCTTTCACCTGCATGGCTGCGTGCAATATATCAAGTATTCGTGTAAGATTTTATTTCTCTATACATTGGTTGGTGGTAGGGTTAAGATCTCGTTCCACTATGGAGTTTTCATTTGGACAAGGATAATTGAAATTAAACTATTGAGCAGAAGATGAATTAACAGTTGGAGTCAGAAGGTGTGTAGACTCGTTTCGACTCAGGTGTGTGCACCACCTCCTTCCACTAGAGGTGGGCAAAAGTTGGTTTGGTTTTAGAGCAGAACTATCACTATAAAATACTTTTCCAATTTAAGTATCAAGAAGGAGTGGAAGAAAAAAAAACAGCACTTAAGCTCAAAAGCAATTTATCCTAAGAGAGACATCAAGAATAAGAAAATAGAAATTAGACTAACATAAAGTTTTTACAAATGACACATATGATCAAACGCATTGCTATTCTATCAGGTAAAGTGACTTTGTTTTTTTTTTTTTTTTCTGTTCCAAGAGTATGCAAGGGCCATGGCCCCTCTTAATCCTTTCTATGTTCTGCCCTGATGCAAACATTAAATCCTTACTCTGAAAGTTTTGAGAAGGTGCGCAGCAGCATTTCATTTCTTGGAGTTTCCTGAACATAAATATCGAAGCATATATTCGTTGGAAGAACATGTATCTGCCAAATCCTGATGTGTTCTGGTCATTGCCTTCTGCAAGGATTTTAAAGCAGGAAGTAGATTTCGAGAATTTTGTTGAATAGAGTTACCATGAGCTTTGCAGAGCTCCTGCAAGACAGACCAATCATAAACCATTTGTGAGATCTCTATTTAAAACAATGCCGCTGTAAAAGGTTTACAGCATCTAAACTGAACAAAAATGGAAGCCGAAAGAAAATACCTGACACCACCGAAGTATGAACTCCAAATGCGGGCAGCTTTCTAAAAGATCTGCAAATGCTTCTATTAACCTTTGCAGATATCTGTGAGGGATTGATGAGGCAACAGCAGGGATGTCTATCGGATTAACAGCAAAAATACATTTTTTAATCAGAGCGTCTTCATTTAATCGAAGACTAAGGATTAAAGCTCTGCTTAGTTGGTCTTCATTGAGTGCTGCATCAACTGCCTGTGGAATAATGCAATCAGAAAACAAAAAGATAAAAACAAATTGAATAGTTGAGATCCCACCAATACTAAGAAGACCCTTAAATTCACAGTAAGTTCCCCCTTTAGTAAACATTGTAATACCCATTTTAACCTTGGGTCAAATGATATTCAAGGACAAACTGATTAAAATTTTCTCTCTCTTCCCTCCCTCTCTCTCTCTGGTCGCTGCCATTATCCTAATCCCCCTCCCCCTGACTTGGAGCAGAGGCGCCATGGAAACCTCTGTTCCAGGCATCCATGGCATGTCCTCTATGTTCAGAGGCAGCCAACACTGGCCAGTTTTGTTCCATTTTTTATCAGAAAAAAATTGAAGCTTACAAAAATTGGCATTTAATTGGAGCAATTATGCCATTAGGGGGGATATACTGAGAGAAGAGAGAATTTAAAGATGTTTATTTAGTAAGTAAACTGAGTAGAGGGACTTAATGAGCAAATTTGGGTGTCTAAATTCAATACCCTTTTACTAAACCAAGAGAAAATCTGATTGATTAGTTGTCTTAATGTCATTTCAGTCATCCATTATGCTGCATTTGTAAAAGTAATTATGCGAAGACCTAATTTCTGTCACGACAGCTTTTTTATCAGAAGCAATGGTATTTCTAAGAAGTTTGTAATATTTCAAAGTTTCAACAAGTACCTCCGGGGTGACATCTATGTCAAGATCAGTTGGGTCAAAGATAAAGGAATCATCAATTGAATAAACTAAAACCCCCTCCGTTGTAGCTGCTGAGAAGCTTCGACCAGTGGGTGCAATTCTCAGGCATTTTGTTCTAACAATGGGCCTTCCACGATTAGGCATGGACCCTGGTAAGTCATAACCCAACTTCCCCCGGGTTTGTTTGTCAACACCTTCTTCTGTATCACTGTTATCATCATCAATTAAATCCAGTGGGCCAGCATCTGTCATATTCTTTGAGTTTAAGAAGTCAAGAACTCCATCCAAAGATAGATTGTGAGTTATTTGAAACCTGCGCAGCAATACCTGTGAAAATAAATCCAATGCATCAATACATCTAATTGTTTGAAGTTTAAAAACAACGAAGCAAAAGAGAACCATTACAAGCTAGATACAGTTTAAAGACCATGAAACCCAGTGAGGCACTGAGCCAGACAAGGGATGCAAACGAGCACCCAAACATAAACAATGAAGACAATAAAGTATAGATAATTGTTGTAGAAAAAAGCTTGATTATATCAACTTCGGGGGGAGAGAAATTCTACCCAAGGAACATATTCCGATATTTGTACAAGATAAAAGCATTCAAAAGTAAAATCAAGCAAGCTATTATTTCAAAACTGATATAAACAGAGCTGCTTATAAGTCATTCAACACTCAAAAGCAGTGGATGGACAGGGGGGAGAAAGTTGTACAGCTCTTATCAAAGTTCTTGTCAAATGTTTGACCCTATCTTCTGAACATGGACTTGTACTTAAGAGAAATCTATTCAAATCCGTGCAAAGTTTGGAACCTGCTTTATACCTGTGTGTATTTTTTCCCCCTTTCACTACCTTCTCTCTATATCAAGTATGAAGTTCAAAAGCCAATCCGCACAGAAACACTATGAAGAACTGTTCCTTCTCAATTCTCTGAAGTTCAAAACATTGGAGTTTGAGACAGACCTAATAAACTCTACAGTGTATTTTTTATTAAGCCACTTCAATGTCCCTTTTTTTGATAGGTAACACTTTAGACACTTATTAAAGTCAATCACATCGTTTTTAAATCTGCTCACCAATAGCCAACAGAACAAGAAGATGTATTGAACAAAGATTAAGAAAGAAGTGTAGATCAAAAGTAAGTTCATAAGAAATGGATACATTTGAAACCCTGCTAGAAATCATGAAAAAAGTTGCTGAAAAAGTACAAGTTCCATAACGAGAGGGCAGAAAGACTAGATAATAAAGAATAGCATACAAGCTACTAAATATTTTTTCTGTTGGCTAAAGTTTCTTATGCTTTGATGTATATAACAATTGTTGTAAAATGGGTGAAATCTTGTAAATCCAACTATCAACGAAAATATTTTCATGCAGTTTCTTCAAAGCTTTGAAAAGAACCAAAATATATATGTGCATATGACTTAATGTTAAGGTCTTGATGTTCCAGCAACAATTTGCAAACAAACTTGTGAAAAATAAAAGTTCGGTACACTAGAGTGCAGAGCATTTTCTTCAAAGCTGTATCATGTAAGCAAACTAACCTGATCAGCAACATCATACATACAGATGTATTTGCTACTTCCCCCAGCTAAAATGTAACTACCATCGGCAGAATAGCACAAGGTTGTGAAGCATTTTCCTGAACTTGAGTTGGCAGCTGATCTACGATCTGTCATAAGACGACCTCCAGAAATATCCCTACGACCCTCAATGGTATACATTAGTATCCCATCAATTGGGTCCCAGAAATGAATTTGACCATCTAATGTGCTACAAGCCAACTGCTTTCCATCTGGACGGTAAACCACTGTAAGAACATCATGCGTGTGAGAAAATGTTTCAACAGCACCTTTTCCTTCAAAAACATCCCACAACCGAACTGTTCTGTCCCATGATGATGAAGCTAAAATTGCCTACATGTGGAAGAAGACATCTCATTAAGTTCCCACAACTATCAAATCCTCAAATACTATAAATAAACGTTTAGTTGAAGCATGAAAAGATAAAAACAAAGTTGCTCATCTGAGCAACTTTGTGAGGGCGCCCAAGCACTTAAAATATCAGTGGTTAGATTGCCTAGGTGCTCAAAAAGAGCCACTCATGTGAGCAACACCAAAATATACATAAGGAAAACAATTTAAATCATAAATAGAAATCAACTTAAGCATTGTAGAAATAACCAGACAGAGCATTACATAATCTATAATAAACCAGCACAGACAATCGTAAACTCACATTTGTAGGAGAAAACACCAAACCATGAACAGGACCTTCATGACCACTCAGAATGTCCAACAAACGGCCTGTCTTCATTGACCACACAAAAATCTAGAATACATAACATTGAAAAAATGTCAGGTAAGACAAATTAAAATGTTGAAAGTAAAGTTCCAAAAACCTATGAGCTAGGGGAAAAAGTACCTCAAAAGAATCCAGAGTTCCAGCACAAATCACTTCACCACTCTGATCTGCTGCCAAAGAAACAAATTGCCTAGATGAAGGGGTGGTAAATGTTCTAAAATTTCGATAACGGAACAAATCCCATGCACGAACAGTCCCATCCAGAGATGCACTCAGGAGACTATGGTTGTTAGCCATAAAGTGGAGTGCAGTGATTGCATTAGTGTGCTCAGAAAATGTTATAAAACAGAAGCCTGATGAGACAGTCCACACCTGCATAACCAAACAGTTATCTCTCTGGATATGATAGAAACTGACATCCGTAAATAATAAGATTATGTCTAGAATATTATCTAATGATCTGCACATTTCCAAGTTGAATATAATTCTAAACCTCCAACATGCATGAATAATGCCAATGATCAATTATTTTTGACGAACTGTGTATACAACTGGGCATGATATGTAATGGGTGAGGTAATGCAACATCAATACATCAGATACCCTGCCAAACAGTCATGCATAATTGAACTCACTAGGCAATACTAAACTTCATAAATGGCTATCAAATCATTGAACACAGGGATTATAGACTAAAATGAGGTAATAAAAGTGATATGGACCTACTAGAAGTAAAATTTGAACAAACAGAAAGAGTGAGTTGCATCGTCCATGGTCAATTTAAAATTCAATTATCATTTTATTAAAGACAGCACATGCTACAACCAAAACAAATGCATTAAATAAAAAATATAGTCATTATATTGAAGAACCACAAACCAATGCATGCATCAACAGACCTTTCTATTGTAGAGACCCTATATGACTCTGCATAAAATAGCTAACAAATTATTCCCATCGTTCTTAAATCATAAAAAACAATAAAAATATACAGCAGATAAACTTGAACTAAGAGTTGCATTCAAAGCAGTATCTTCTAACAAAAAGCTTTATGCTTGAAAACCCATTTACCTTGACTTTATTATCATCTGCTCCAGTGGCTAAAAGTTGTGAATCCGGTGAATAAGCAAGACAATTGACGTCAAAGTAATGCCCCTGCTGCTTCAATATATAACTCTCTGACCGCCATTCCCACACAAGCAACTGTCCAAGTTTTGCACACCCAAATGTCAGCCAATTCCCAAGCTCATTAAAAACTGCTGTTGTAATTTTCTCTCTGGATATTGTCAATAAGTGAATGCACACAAAATCAGGCATTTGATACAATCCAAACACACCATTTGAGAACCCCACAACCAGCATATCAATCCCCCTATGATAATCACATGCTGTCACCTTCGCCGGGGCCTGCATAAAATTGTCCTTCCTCAACAACTCCCATTTCCTATTAAGCAAATACCCACCTTCTTCATCCAAGTCACCATCTTTGCCTTCATATTTCTTCCTTTTCTTCACATCACCATTTCCATCACCTTCCACATTCCCTTCACCATCCCTATTTGGTGTACCTGGAGAGGGAGGCTCCTCCGAAACATCCATTCCATCAACTTCACCTTCATTGCCACTCAAACCCCAGCTAAACATATAACAATCTCGTGCAACCGTATAAATATTGCATACCCTATTGGTTTTCTTATCAATACCAAAAAACACACCCACAACTGTATCTCTGTGACTCAAAAACATAAATGGCTTATTCCTAATCCCACCCAATTTCAATTTTTTCATACAATACAATCTCGCCGTCAAATCTTTCGACCCAGCTAGCAAATAACTCGAGTCGGGACTCCACTCCAAAGCCGAAACCTTATCATCACAATCAGAGAAAGTCCTAACCAATTCAAACGGAAAAAACTCTTTCCTGAAACCAGGAGACCTCCAAATTTGGACCAACTTACCCGTGGCGACCGCAATATGCTTACCGTCGGGACTGAATTTGACGGCACCGACGGGTTTCTTAAAAGAAATGCGGTGGAGGACCACGCGCTGGCGAAGGTTGATGAAGAGGCAGCGGAGGTTCTCATCGACGGTGAAGAGGAACACACCATCCGGCGAGGCAGCGATTCGGGAGATGTTGGAGGACGATTGGACGGGTAGGGTTAGGGTTTGAGATTTGATGAGGTCGGTGACGGAGACTCTGTTACCCACCGGTGAGATAAGCTCGGTGTTGTTGGTGATTATGGCATTGCCTCCTCTGTATGGAGCTCCGAGGAGGTTCTGGAACCTGAAGTTCATTGCTTTTTCTCAGTTTGGTTGCGGAGACAAACACAGGGAAAGTAAAGGGATCGAGTTAAAGAAGAATTTCCTCTGCAACCAAACAAGGTATGGAAGAACGTTGAGAATTTAGTAAGGGTTTTAGTTTCAAAGGTTAGGGTTTATCCCATTTTAAAAAAAAAATAAAAAGGAAGAAATGTTAGGGTTTAACCAATGTGGACATTCTTCTTGAACCCCTCAATTGCTAAGTTGACCCTCCATTTATTTTCCAATTCCACCCTAATGATAAGAAAAGTGACAAAATTTACGAAATAATGAGAAATTCCAAATCTCCAACTCGACCCCAATGTAATTGTTGATTTCACTCTTGAGATATTTTATCTCCATCTTTTTCTTTTTCCTTCCACTCTTTTATGTTGGTAAAAATTTAATTTAGACACTCAAATAATAAAAATGTTTTAATTTCATTCATTAATTATAAATACTTAAAACACATATCTTATCTAAAATTTATATTGAAAAATGGAACTTTGTCCTTTTTAACTCTTTTCCTTCTTTCTTTTCCCTCTTTCTCTTTTCCCTTTCTTCGAACACCCCTCCCAACCTAGCCTTCTCTTTCACTCTCCCTCCTTTTTCCCTCTCTTCAGCCACCCCTTCCAACTGAACAGAATTGAACCCCTCCCCTTCTCTCCTGACCTCCTCCAACTTCCTTTCTCTCATCTGTCATAGCCAACTACACATGGGTGGTGGGTTCTTCTTTGCAACGTTGACGATGTAGGTGCCAAACTTTGGTTTTGATGGGCTTGACTTAGGGTGGTGGGAGGGGTGGCCAAAGAGAAGGAAGAAAGAGAAAAGATAGAAAAAGAAGAGATAGGAGGTCGGGGAGGATCGGCGATGGGGTTGGCAAGGTCCGACGGGTGCAGATGCGGGTGTGGGTAGGATTGGGAGGGTTGGTCGAAAAGAAGGATGAGAGAGAGATAGTAGGAGGGGGAGAATGGTAGATAAAGGAAAGGANGTAGGAGGGGGAGAATGGTAGATAAAGGAAAGGAGTTCTTTTTTTTTTTTTCAATTTAAATTTTAGATGGGGTATGTTGATGAATTATTTTATAGTTGATGGATGTAATTGAAATACCCTCAATAATTGAGTGTCTAAATTGAGCTTTTGCCTTTTATGTTTTTCAAGCTCACTCTCAAGTTGTAAGGATAAGGGAGATTGACAACCTTATCAACCTCTAAATCATAAGTGGACGACTTTTGATGTGGAAGTCTCATCTTCTTTTTGTTTGACTAGAAAGGCCCTAAGAGAGAAATAGAGGAGGAGCGAGGTGAGACTGTGATTGACAATAAGTTGGTGACAAGGGGTGGGATTGGATTGGGGACTTTGGGGTAAAGTTGGAAAAAAAAGAAGAGTTGTGAGGGTCAACTTAGCAATTGAGAGGGTTGATTTAGAATATCTACAACTAATAACATAACTTGAGCTCCAAGGCCTAGGAAATTTAAGACCCAAATTCTTCACTAGCCCAATGGCCCAATAATAACCCAGAGTCCATGAATGGAAAACACGTGGGGGTCGGAACAGCGTACGGCGCTTGTTCCTAGTTCCCGCTTTGGTTATAGTTCAAAAAGCGTGGTTCCAAGTACGATGATGACTGCTTGAATGCTGTGGAGGTGTCGTCACTTTGACGAGAAAATCCCAACCAAAAACTTTCTCTCACTTTCTCGGTGATGCAGAGATAGACCCATCAAGTTTAAATAATTTCTTCTCAACATGGATCGTTCTCCTGAAACCAATCGAATCGCCGCCACGTCATCTTCCTCGTCGCCACCTGTGCAAGTAACTATTTTGTTCAACTCTAATTATGCTCTCTACGGCTTCATTTTCTTTTTGATTTTAATATGTTTTCAAAACTTCTTGGTAATCGCTTTGATCGAGTGGGGTTCAGATCAAGATCATTTCATTTTGGAAGTTGTTGAGTTTGGCTGCCAAGAAAATTGAGCGATAAAAAAAACAAATTACTTTTCACCTAACTAATGGCGTAATATGTATCTTTATTTTTGTTATCAGTTTACCATTCTCTTGCAGCGATTAAAACGAGCATTAGTTTTTTTTATGGGAAAGTTTGGTGGTAGCCTGAGAGTGTGGGATTTCAATGGTTCTTAGCAACTGGGTTTGGTTTAGCTCTGGTGGCAAGTGGGATTTAAAGCCTGATTTTTGGAGAATTTTCGGGTAGAGTTTTAATGTTTTGCTTCTTTAGAGTCGTTTGGTAACTTTTTTTTTTTTTTTTTTTTTTTTTTTTTTTTTTTTNTTTTTTTTTTTTTTTTTTCGGTTTTCAGTTAAAGAGATAGAGGGAAAAGGTTATAGGAGAAAGGGGGAGGGAAATGACATCTGAGATAGGTAAGGAAGAAATGAGAGTTAAGGTGGTTTTTCTATTATAAATTATCTTCCCTTTCCCAATTTATCATCTATTTTTTCTCACTTTTTATTTTTCCTTTTATTTTTTCTTCTTTGTCTTCAATTAAAAACAAAAACCAAAATATAAAAACTTTATTTCAACTTTTGGGACTTAAAAATTGTGTGATGAAGCATTGCCATTTTTTGTACTTTTCAGAGACTTCCTTTTTAGGTTGCTCTAGATGTAGAATTTAATGTTTTGCTTTCGAAGAAATGGATATTTTTGTGATTGGAGCTTGTTGTCAATACTTCACTTATGCAAGTTCATAGGATTTCAAAAGTTTTGAGGATGACCTTCTTTCTTTTATTTTTTTTAAAAAGAGAATAAATTGATGCCCGAAATAAGCAGGCTTTGTGAACATCATTAATACCATATCATATCACTCCTCATATAGTGGTATCCTATGGCCTAGGCAAGTTCTGGTGCTCACCGTTCCTTTTTTAAGTGCTGCTTTTCTTTGACTTATTGAATAATGGGGCTAAGTTCCTTATCTGTGCTTATGTAAATTGTAGGAGTCCCCTCTCTCGAATTTCCTGAGCAATCTCTCTCCTATAGATACAGCAAAGGGAGCAAGTTTTACAGGAAGATTATTGGAAACTAATTTGCCAACCCCACCAGTTGTGTTTGCATCTCCCCATATTGCTACGCAGCGAGAAACCAGTTTCTTGGGAAGGTGTGAGATGTCTTAATTTTATCACAAATCTATTGCATTCTGATTGGGCCATTATGGTTTATGATACTGCATTAGATTACATATTCCCCCTGTTAGTATAATCTCTTTTTTCCAACTTGATCAACCTGATAACCTTTCCCTTTCAATTGCAATATTTTCCTACATGTTTACAGGGATGTTTACAAACAATGTAATACAACTGCAGTCCAGAATCCTTGTTTTGAGAAGGAGGTCCAGTTGTGCAGTCCTCCAGCCAGTGTTGATGAATATCTGGTGGCTGATCCTGCTGATGCGTACTGTACAATTTATTCTGATTTACTCTTGCAGCATGTTAATCAAGTGCCTCGGTTGTCACACAGAGGTTTTACTGCCTGCAAAGAATCCAATACAGAAGTGCATGATTTTATTGATGGCAGGACAACGAGTGAAGCCCTTGCATCATTGGATCAAGCCGTAGGGAATCTGCCTTCAAGTTCACTTCAACTGATTGAATCTGAAGCCAATCAGAGAGATGATAAAAAGACTGAAGAGTTTCTTAGGTTTATATCTGAAAGAGTCAAGGAGTCTAGTATAAATGTAGATCTTGTTTCCGGAGCACAAAATTGTGGACAGAATGCAGCTAAGGTGATGTAGACACCTGATTATATCTCTATAATTTATTATGAAAATGAGTAAATTCAGTACAATGTTAAATGGGGGGCTTGTTTGTTTATTTATTCACTTATATGTTTGTGTCTCTTAATGTTAAGTTGCAGAGTGCAGGTTGTCAATATGATGAACAAAATGTTGGCTGCCAGTCATATGAAGATCTAAATGAGAGCAAGAGAAAAGTAATAAAAGGATATGTCAAGGTATAGATTATACATGATATGTCTTTCTTCTTAGTTTTTTAGTGATTATGTCTTCCAGTAATAATTTATTGGGTTAATCTTAGTTTGGAAGTTTCTCATGTCAAAAGTAGTGTTCCTCGTCTGTAGCCGTAGAAGAATATATGTGTGTGTGTATATAATATATATATATATATATATGTATATTCTTCTACCAATTAGCACCAATGATTGTGTACTTATATATATATATACACAATCATTCTCTTATCCAGATGGTTATGTCTAGACATCGCTATGAATGTTGGTGCTCATTGGTCGGCCAATATAAACAGTATCGATTGATCCGCCATCACGATCTGAATTTGGAAGTTAGAAACTTCTGGACATCCGGACCCGAGAAATATTCAACACATATGTATAATTGTTTGTGTGTATATATATATATATACTTCTCTTTCTTCATTAATAGTTAGAGATTGACATCTTTTTTCTTTAACTTCCTCTTTTACATGGGATCATATCTTGTATTGTTCATTTATGTGTGCGTATGCATTTGCATGAGTGTACATGTTTCTACGTACGTATGCAAAAAAATCACTCACACATGCAATAGAATAATTTCTGTACTCAAATGTAGGAGGCTGGTCAACACCAAAGCAGTATACGTAGGCATCTTCAATTTGAGGCTGCAATAGCTCACAAGAGTACTACCGTTGGTAACAGTGAGAGCCGTTGTAGTCTGACACATGATACTGCCAATTTAAGGTCACATTCTAGCCTAACAAACTTCAACAGTCTCGTTTCTTCTCATTCTGATGAGAGAGCCTCCAGCAGTTCGCGGGCTATTAGCTGTGGCACTTCACAATTCCTTTCCTACCCCTATGAGTCAGTTACATCTGCCCAAATTGGTGGAAACTCTGCCACCTCTGTTCCAATTCATTCTGGTATTGGTTTACATCTGAATAGCATTGCTAGATCCACGTCCATGAACTCGGATATCTTTTCAAGCAAGAAACCAACTGGGTATCTAAGTGCACCAGAGCTGATGCTACAGCATGACAACAGCAACAACATAGCAATGGACTCAAGTAGTAGCTTGATTTCATCTGGATCTGGAGAACCTTATTCTCATGCGGGCGATGGTCAGCAGGGAAGTCAAGCTGTTGCAGAGGCGAATTCTTTCACTTTTCATCTTACTGATAGTATGAGACCTCCATGTGATTCTCTGCATATGATACTTGTTGACCAGAAGGCAGCGCCTTGTGATGAGGGTATGTCTGCTTCACAGGATGCTGACAAAGTTGAGGGGTTAAACCAGCTGAGCCTCAAAAAGAGAAGGCAAGTACAATATTATCAATGTGTTAATAGTTTAATACTTCATTTTTTTTTTCACATGACTCACCTAATTTCATGTTTTAAACGCATTTAGGAGGCGAACTGCAGACATGAGTGAGGGCTGCAAACGTTGCAACTGTAAGAGGTCTAAATGCTTGAAACTGTAAGTAAATAGGAAGCATGTGAATGCACACATTTAAAAGAATCCTGTAGTATTACTTACTTGCAGAAGCATATTGGAATGCCTATGATACATTAAACAAGATGGTATATTAATTGTTCTTTTAGGCTTCACTTTTAGTCAACCTTTTTTCCTATAGAAACCTCGGTGAAATAGCATCATATTTTACCTTATAAACAACTTCATTCATACAGGAACTTGTTGATAAATAGGCACATACAGTTCTTGAGAATATAAGCACCTACAGTTGTTGTTGAGAATATAGGCACCTGCAGTTCTTGTTGAGAATACAGGCTCATACAGTTCTTGTTGAGTATATGGGCACATACAGTTTGTCTCAGCTTGTTCTTCATAATTGGCAGTTATTGTGAGTGCTTTGCAGCTGGAGTTTATTGCCTGGATACTTGTGCATGTGAAAACTGCTACAACAAGCCTGAGTTTGAGGACACAGTTCTTGATACACGCCAGCAAATTGAATCTCGTAATCCACTTGCATTTGCTCCAAAAGTTGTTACGCCTGGCAGTGACTCTTCGGCTAAGCTTAGGGTAATACTTGTCATAGTATATATCTTGTTTTTTATTTTTATTGTTACTCAATTAAAAGCATTTTGAGCATGAGTACTCTCCGCAGGTAGAAGGGAACTGGATGACCCCATCCTCAGCCAGACACAAGAGAGGTTGCAATTGCAAGAAGTCAAAGTGTCTGAAAAAATACTGTGAATGCTACCAGGTTGCTATGTATATGTGATTTATAGCTTTAACTTTAGTATATAATAAGCCTTCTGGTTCCCCCTCCTGAAATTTTGCATCATAGAATTTCTTGAATTAATGTGTTACTGATTTTCCTACTTTTCATCTAAATAATTTGTAAAAGCAATGAGTTTCCTTGAACAAGAATTGGAGTAGGAGTTTGGTTTGTGTTGATATGCTCAACTTATCCTGATATGTTATGTGTTTTTTTTCCTCCTCTTTCGTAGGCTAAAGTTGGATGTTCTAGCGGATGCCGATGTGATTGCTGCCAAAACACGTTTGGCTCTAAGGCAGGTTGGATTACACGCTTTTCTTTGCTTGTTATGAATGTGGAACGTTTTGTCTGCGTTATAAATGCATATTTTAATATCTGATTTTCCATCACTATTATATTTTGGTTTACCACTAGAGAAAATGAAACAAAGGAGAAACGTTATACAAAAACACATTTAGAGAGATAGCCTGATATGTTATATTTCCAAATTGCCAATCATGACCGCACATTCAAACATGATTCCACCTTATCAGTGGTCTCAACTGACAGTTGGACAATATTAATTCAAATGACTTTATGCATGTATATTTTTTTTTGTGTGTGTGTGTGAGAGAGAGAGAGAGAGAGATAGAGAGAGAGATCTTAGATATCTTTCATTTCCAAATTTGTTCTTCTTAACATCTATTGTATACACACTTCTCATATGCTTTCCCACCAAATAAGAGCATTAAGGCAGAAACAGACAATCTTGCAGTTCTGTCTTACATCTTTTACACACTTTTGCTTTGCTAAATAAAATGTAATCAAACTTTACACACTTCCTGTTTCTAAGAAATCCCGTTTGTATTAGTGTCTTCAATCAGTATGCTTTCAATAAGTTGGCACGCATGGAAACATTTACAGAATGTTACTATTATGAAATAAATATTTAACATTTACATTAGAATGATTTTCTTCTTCTTTTTTACTTTTAATCCTTCACTGATAGGGACATCTTACTCTTCCATAATGCTACATTTACAGAACCAATATATAACAGAGCTGAAAAGTGGGAAACCAACTCTTCTGAGAAGCTGGATACTGTAAAGGCTGGAATTGATTGTATCAAGGGTGCAAATATCAATCAGTACTCACCAACATGGGACGGACTTTCTGATATAAGAAATCTCACCCCATTGTCACATCCTTGTTCACATACAGTGATTTCTTCAGCTTTGCCAAGTATAGGAAAGTCTTCAGATTTTTCACAAGCCCAATTGCCATCAAGTCGTCGTCATTCATCAGGTAGCGGTCGCTCACATATAGGGTGTTCACCCGACATCCTTAACCCACAATTATCTGAAAGCAAGGGCCCCCATGAGCTCAGCTCTGGCGGTGAACGTTATGACATATCGGATGATGATACACCTGAGATACTCAAGGAAACTTCTAACTCCGCCATGGCTGTAAAAGCTAGCTCACCAAACCACAAACGTGTCTCACCTCCACAATCCCGATCCGAGCTAAGGTCAAGTTCTCCAACGGGCTTGCGAGGTACCCGCAAATTCATATTGCAAGGAATGCCTTCTTTCCCTCCTCTTACCCCTTACCGTGAAAATTCTAAAGATGGTACCGATGAAATTGGGGATGAATGTAAGGCTACCAACAACAATTTGACGGCACAAAAGGAATTGGGTGATTCATGACTCTGTTGGTTTTTGCAACTATTGATAGCCTACACAGCCTACTGCCTTCTGCAGGACACAAGCTACTGATCTGCTTCCTACATCAAAAGCTCAGCCAAAGATTGCCTCTATACAGTCAGTAGTGTGGTAAGCCTCGTTGCCAGAGGCTGTGCTTATTTTTTGGTCGTTGATATCATTGTAAAAGTTTTGGTAATAATAATATAACAGGCTGTCCATGGTGAGAGGGGCAAGTGTAATTATCATTTCGAATCAGATTTATGCCATGGACAACTCTGCATGTTTCTTTTTGCTTTTTTGTTTTGGCGGCTCTGTATTGTAATCCTGTTGATATATCGTAATATTACTGGGGTTTCTTTCATATTAATCAGAATTGCTTGCTTGGATTCTTCCACTGCCTTGCTTTATGGATTTTCAGTTTGCGAACAAGAAAGGTGGCCTTTCTAATGGAGCTGTGCTTAGTAGATGATATGGTTGTACTTTAAGTCAATTAACTTCACCAACAATCATGCTAGTTGCTACCTTCTGTTTAAATATAATTCCAAGTAGACATTTACCGGAGTTTTAAAAATGGGATCTGAATTGTAAGGGAGAATGGTTCAGCTCCATCTCAAGCAACTGAAAGGATGGCTCACCTCAAGTTCAAGCAACAATGCTTTTAGGCCTGAAATGGATCTTTTTGAAGGGTAATCTTATTTGTACCCATTTTGCTTTTTTTCATGACACATCAAATATAAAATGTGAGAGAGAGAGAGATTAACTGCGCTAATTAATAATATAATATAATATTAATGACTACCAAAACCAAATACATCCGAAACAAAATTATTACTCCCTACATTTTACAAGTGGAATATAAATAACACACCCAAAACTTTATTTGTAGGGAAGACAGAACACATAAGGGAATTTGAAAGTTAATTTAGCTATACCATATCCACCATGCCCCATTCTGTATACTACCTACTTGTACATGTGCGTTTCTCACCCATTATTGTTAGCTACTACTTCCTCACTAACTCCAACTAGAAACTGTCAGATTTATGAGCGGTACCCCTCAAGCCCCAGCCTTGAAGTAAGCCAACTACAGACCTCATTCATCTCTTTAGGGATAGTATAATGACCAAGCCTGCACAGTCAAACCCAATACTCAGAAAAACTGCTTAAATCTCATCTATTAAGAATGGCGCAAAAAAAGCCAAAAAAGAAAGAAAGAAATGTTCTAATTTGCTTATAGAACTCAATCTTTAGTTCTTTACCCATCAAAGGGCTTGAATGTAAGGTTTCGAAATCCTGCTGAAGTCAAGCAGTGGTATGATTTCTCTCCATATTTGTAGGGGACTACATCATCACCTACAATAGTACAATAAGAAGGGTCAAGTCAGTTTCACAGATTAACTGTTAAATGCAAATTGCAATATTGTCATAAAAATTATACAGAGACGTACAGTTTCCATGACATTGAAAAATGGGTAATGATGCGGCACGCCTTGCAGCCTCATGTGATCCTTCTATTTTGTTCCTTAAGTTCCTGCATGAACCTTTTAACTATCAAACACGGGACTCTTTGAAATGCATCTATGTTATGATGTTTTACAATTATTAGATAAAAAAGACCCATCCAATTTTATTTGTATTTCAGGTGGGAAATCATATGAAAGCAGTTTGAGCATGCAATCAAATGTAATGCTCTTTAATCCTCATAACTTCATTTTATTTACATAGAGAATCTCTCAATTTGCACAAATTTGATGACAAACGTTAATTGCAAGTAACAACTAGCATAACATGCAAGAGTGGGTTGGTTTAAGAAGGCTCTATACAAAATCATACCTTGCTCCTGGAAGCCAGCCACTTAGTCCAACAACTGCCTTCAGATTCAGAGGGTATGGGTTGCCATTTCCATACCTACCCATAGCATAACAAGTTGCAGAATAAAGGGCCATTGCAGCACCCATGCTAAAGCCTCCAATACCAACTTTAACTGTCACAGGAAAAGGTGATATGCTATTGAAACTTTCAGCAATAAAAACAATCAACCTAACACATCATTTAATTTATTGCCCCAGAAATAGCTTTTTTATAGTAATAGCATGCTAAACTTAATTTTTGGAAAATGTAACAGTGTTACACTTAACCCTGAAAACTGACATGGGCATAGCCTAGCATGCAAATAAGAAGTATAAAGACTTCAGGTATAAGGAAAAGCGGTAAGGTTTCAAAAAAAATTGTTGTGTGTGTATAAGAAAATTTGATGATTGACTATAAGGTGGTTTTCTTGCTGTTTGGGAACAATTTCTTGAAAATTTCTGCAGGTTTTAACCATGATGAATTGCAAGAAAGGGAACAAAAAAATCCCAAGAAGTTAATCATTTTCAAATAATTTAGCCTTGAGAGTACCATCAGCTGGCTCAGTTGACAACAAGTTCGCAACATGTGCTGCGGAAGCATCTAAACTCTCCCAATCATCTGGACCATCTTCTGAAAGCTCTCCCATTTCAAACCCTGATAAGGAATCACATAACAATTCAGAAGATTTTATCAACATCAGAGCATCACAAAAAGCTTGGACTTCTTCTGAAAAGATAAAGGTTTTTTTTTTTGTTATAATAAGATTTGTAGAGATACGAATACACCTAAAATTTATTCACCTAACCAAAATATGATCTTACATGCGGTACAAGGAAAACCACCGAGAATAGCCACAGGACGGGTAGGAGCAGTTGGGCAGATCCATTTAATCTGTTTCATAGTTAAATATTTAAGGTTAAAGGAAGTAGTCACATATGAATATGTTAAGGGACATATAAAGCTTACAAATAGTTGGCGACACATATATGCTTACATTTGGAAGAGAAAGAGATTCCAAGAGCTGAGATGCGCTGCAACCAGAAGGAGCAGGAAATAGACATGTAAGTCTTAGAGATTCCACCAGAAATAAAATAGACATGCAAGTCTTTGACAATTCAATAGCTAAAGAAAAGTTGAAATTGCAGAGAGAGCCTGAGCAGCTCTTTTAAAGTGGCATGCAGCCGCTATGGAACTGCTTAATAATTTTACCTAGATAAAACTGGGAGCACACTATTTGACAAAGCAGCACCACAAGCAAAGAAACCAAAAATTTGGAAATAATTGTTCAGAAGTTATTTGAGAATAAATGGAACAAAACCAGTTCATTGTTGATCATGAAACAATTGGAATTTGTAGAAAATCCATACTTACTACATCCAACATGTATATTTGTGGCCAAAGTGAATTTCTAGTTCCCCACTTGGAGAACAAGGTATACTTGTGGCCACCCATTCATGAATTTGGCATATACTATTTCCAAATGAAGGCTTCCCAAATTAAGCATAGCATCAATAAGATAGAGTAAAGTGGACAAACAATCATATCATAATAATCTCATGGTGCTGCTTCTCTCTTAATCGAATTGATTCGAATAAGAATCTCACTGAAAAAGATACTCAATATTGAAAATTTTATTGTATGGACCCCCAACCCCTCAAATTATAGAGCATCATGCAGAGATGTTGACATTCTTGACACGTTTGTTTTTCTTGTATATGTAACCTAAAAGTCCATCCTTCCAGTACAGGGCATGTACTTGATACAAAAGAAAAGGAATGGAATTCCATCAACTGTCAATGACAAGTCAGGGAATAAACACCAAATATATACAAATTATATAATTTTGAGTTCTCGCCAAACTGTGTCATGATAAAGTAAAAAGAAGGTTTATAGTTTGGTTGTATTATGGAAAACGATGCTTGAATACTCAAATTCTATTATGAACTAAATTTTGAAGACTGTTATCTCCCACAGCTGAGTATGAATACATGCTAGTCATATTTCAAAGCTCTCTCTTGGGCTAAAATATAATTGTCAAAGGTTTTATATTATTTATTTTTCCTTTAAAGGATAGAGTAGGACTTCAAGAGAAGTTTTTTCACAGACAAAATCACAACAATGCATAATATATCACTCACAAAAATGCAAAAGAATACAAATGGGAATTAGCAACAATACCTTGAGCCATTATCCCCAAGTCCATGTAGCCAGATTATTGTTGCTTGATGTTTCCCTTTGGGCCTCACCACATGTGTCCTGCCGAACTCAACTGTTCTTTTAGCAGTTCTGCTACCTGAAATTTTGTCAACAAAAAGTCGCTACTAAGCAGCCATACAAGTTTAAGGTGAACAATTAACCCCGAAAATCAGCATTCATTTGCATTAGTATCAATTGACCATAAGAATAAAAAACTTGCAAAAATAAATATAAAACTAAGTTTCCTAATTGAATGAAATACAGTAAACAACTAATCACACTCTCACAGCAGTCAGAAAGAGTTTCCCACAACTGATAGCTATCTAGACTAAGCAAATACAGACAATGAAAGGAGCTGTGCTAAGTGAGAAACAAACCAGAACACATATTAGAATGGGAATAGCTCATCTTTTCCTTTTGGGTAACTGTGCTAAACAATCCACCTATTGCAATGAGTTAGAAGAAGGTACTCTGGTACTGCAATGAGAAAACCCAGAATGACAAGGTGTATTTATAGCCAAATGGACAGTGAGAGAAATGGAATAAAACATGTGTGAATATGCATCACTATGTATGAGAGGTGTGCACCAGCTACACACTGCGCCAAAAACCGCCTAGAAACTCAAAAAGAGAGAAAGAGAAAGCATCAATGAAAAGGAGACGTAAAGAAAAGGACAAAAGCAAGATAGCAGAGAGAATCCAAGCCATGGTAGAGCACATTCATCCATTACTGAGAGCTCTGGCAACATAGAGAGAGAGAGAGAGAGAGAGAGAGAGTGAGAATCTATGCTTGTGGGCAGTGGCCAGAAAATAAAGCAAGCCCAACAGCAACAGCAAAAACTGAAAAGAATATTACTGAAAACAAGAAAGAATAATCCCCAGTTTGTAAAAGAAAATATCTTTTCTCAATCATTAGTTAATGAATTTGTCATGATTGATGGATACCCATTAACCAGAAGTAAAGTTTCTAGTGTCCAATTTAATGAATTTAATCTTTATGATAAACAAGTGAAAAATCTCAACTATGGAAAAGAACCAAGAAACTGAAGCAGGGTCTGAGAACTGAGAACTGGGTTCCAGGTTTCTCTCTCTTCTCTTCTATTTTTCCTATCTTACTTTAAAGTTTAATCCTCTTCTAATTGTTTATACATAAATTGACACCCAGACATATATATTATATTCTTAATAACTTAATATCTCTAAAAAGATTTGTGCAAAGATCACAAACCTGGATTTCTTATATGGAAGAGAGAGGTAAAAGCATGTGAACTTTCCTTCTCTCCTTGCATCTCCTTTCTTACTTTCTTGCTTGCCACTACAAACCCCACCTTTTGAAAGTTTTGTCTGTTTATATTCATTTCAGACGCCAAAACCATAATAAAAACAGTATTAATCCTGGACCCCAAAACTGGACCTCCTCTTCCATGATATTTCTGTTGAGTTCAAACAAACTTTACAGCTTGATTTTGTAGATTGTTTGCCCGATTTTTTTGATATAAAAAAAAAATTTGCTATATATCAAGAGCTTTTTGTATTAAATGTAGACTTAAAAAATTTGCTATATTCTATTATCAAGAGCTTTTTGTATTAAATGTAGACTTTTATCCATTTGAATATTTGTTGTTTATATTTTTTTTTTTGGTTGTATTTTTGAGTATTTATTGTAAATGTAGGCTTTTATTTGTATAATTCTAATGGTGGGGAAATTTCAAAAACTATTCTTTTTTATCATTTTAACTTATTTTTAAGGTTTTTTTTTTTGTCAAATTTAAGTTTTTATGTTAAAAAATATGTTTGAAAGGCTTTTGCAACCCCTTTTTCTGTAGCAATTTGCAGATTTCTTATAGCCAAAAATTTTGATTGGAACTAAAGTATTTTCCAATGCTACTTTCACCTCAATTACCCATATACAAATTTATATTATTTTCTGGTTTTTTTTGTTAAACAATTTTTACAGAAATTAATTTGTGGTTGGTCACTCAAAAGGTGCCACAGAGGAATAAATCCTGGTCTCCACAGAATAAATTTTTTTTTTTTTGGCCATGCTCCACAGGATCAATTTTGACAAAAAGAACCACCAATATATTACTCAGAAAGAGGGGCTCCATAGAGAATAAATTAGGCTCCAAGGCCCATAATGCACCACTATGTTTGGTCACAACCCTATAAGATGCAGAGTTCATGCAACATGGTGTTGTGCAAATTAATGCAACAAGGTTTAATTCCAATATCTCCCAAGCTTAGAGCTTTGAGTTTGCTTAAACTTTTCTTTTCATTTCTTTGCTTCTTCCCTTTACCATTGTGAAAATCTTTTATGTCCCCAATCCCACATTGAATTATTCTCTTTTTGTAGGGTGATGATAAGGCTAGGGTTGTACCTCTATTTTTTTCTTATATAATAAAGAGAAATCATGAATTCTATTACTAAGATTTGAACCTTTAAAGCCATCCTTATCTTTCATGTACCCTGCTTGATGCTCTCACTACAGTCCTACATCACCTAGATTAATAATATGACACATATGACACTACTCAAAATATGTACCAGTGTAATAAAAGTAAATTCAAGAAAAACTAGTGTTAATCATTCATGTGCACGCATGTGATTAAAATATTGATGGTTGTGGGATCTAGTGACTTACTACAAACTTTACTTCCATCAACTATTCAGTCATTCACGAATACATTATACATATATAAACATTTATGCAAGTAATTACATTAACACCTTTAAATAGAATTATCCACAAGTCTTTTTTTTTTTTTTTTTTNAGAATTATCCACAAGTCTTTTTTTTTTTTTTACGAATATCCTACTTATGTCCAAAATTTTTAATTTTGAGATTTAATAGTAAAGCATTTTGAATTCAAGTATTTAAAATTTACATTATAAATATCATATATATAGAAACCTAAAACAACCTAATCTTAGACAAAATCAACACAAAAAAATATTGGTAAAAGATGGTGACTCAAACTCTTTTATCCTGTATTAAAATAGTTGACTAATTAAAATCTCTAAAAATACTGCTGGCATGGCAAACGGTAGTAAATGGCAGCATCTCATGCCTTTGACTAGGTCAACATGCATAGGAGCAATTGGGCAAGTTTTCCATACTTTATGGAAAATCATATATTTTTTAGGAGAACTTTTCCCTTGTCAACTCCTTCCTTTTCCTACACTCAACAAAGAATCATTGTCAATTAGAAAAATGGGTTGATACTAATTGTGATGATCATTTGTTTAAAACAGACCATAATATGCTGTTTGGCACTACTCTGTTATTGGAGATTAATTAATTCACTTCTTTAATTGTATATTTATTAAAGGATGCAATGGTTTAAGTTGGAACTTTTTGAATTTTTTATAAAAATATCCAAGCAATATTATATATGTAGACAAATTTGGAGGCTGGAGCTTTCCAACTTTTAAAGCTAATAGCTAATGCAGCTCAAGCAAACTATATAACTTTATTTGTTTAATTTGCAAAGCTGTAATGCACATAGAAAAGTCTAATCTATGGAGAGATCACATCAAGAGGGTTTAAATATTTAATTAACTTCTACTTATATGTAAATTAGGGGTAAAGTACAAGCATTAATTATATAGCATAGGCAAGAAGCAGGTTCTCATCTATTGACTAGACATTTGTGAATTGTGAACCATACTAATTTTTCTTTCAAGTAGAGAGGTTAGTTTTGCAAATGTAAAGGATTAATTGATGCATGTAGAGCTAGATTGGAGAAGTAATGAATATATTCAACAAGCAATAAGGGTAGGATATGATATAGAATGTGTAAGGATAGTTTTATCATGGAAGAGAATAAGAGTAACAATGTTATTTTGTGTTTTTATTTATTTATATTAAAGATTTTTTTTTTTTTAGTCATGAATACATTAAAGATTGATAGCGAAGAAATTGGAAAGAGAAGTGACAAGAGAGATATCAAAGGTGAGAGAAAGGGGAAAAAGAATGAGACACACTATTTATAATGATTCTTTCTTAACTTAACCATTTAGATAAAGTGTTGAGCTTTATTTAGTAGTAGATTACTGAACTTATATTACTACTAAACCACCTTTTTTACATGAAATTAATTTCATTAATTCACATTTTATGCATAACTTGTATCGAGTCACATATGCCAGCAATTACACGATTCATAATCAAAATCTATCTCTATAATTGGGTTTATAATATGGGAAATGGCATTCTCCATTATAATTGGGTCATCTTCCATCCATATAGTTGTCAAATGAATCCATTGCAAAATGGAAACTAATTATTTAAATTATCTTCAGGATGCTTTCTGTGCTCTTTCTAGAGCAGTACTGTTATTAAGTCGTACGTGTTCTCAAATGAAGTGCAATTTGATGATCAATAAATTCTAAGAAATAAAAAATAAATAAATCTCGGATCCCTTTCGAACTAGGAATAAAGCTTTAAAATTCCTCATGAGTTGATTGATAGAATCAAGATCAGTAATAATTAACATTCGTCTCATTATTATAGCATCAACTAATGATATGACTATATTAGTATGCCCCAAGAGTTCGATCAAAATGAATCATTGATTTGAGTTCGCAATTATGGATGTGATTTGATAGTGATTATAATTCCAAAATCTGGTATATTTTCCACATTAATATATAAGAATATATGTCAATGTTTCTGTTCTTAGGATATGAATAAATTTTTTATTTTTTATTTTTAATAGAATTGAGAATAAATTCTCAGATTGATAGTTTGTAATCGTGCATAACAATTAATATTAATATCACTTTTCTTTTCACTCATTGCCAACTAGTTGTGAAGTTTTAGATATTCGATCTAACTTTTACACCTTATCAGAGCAAACAATACACGTTTCAATTCAAGCCAACAAGTGCTCTATTTTATCCGGTATAATTTGTTAACGTATTTAACTCAGCTATACAATGTGTGAGGGAGTGTGTTAAAAATAGAATCTCACGTTGAGAGTTACTCTGTGTTGGGCCCAACCAACTCAGCTGCATGTGCTCTGCGTCATTCAATATATATAATTGATTTAACATATTTCATTCAATTCAGCTGCATGTGAGTGTGACATGTCGGAAGATATAGAATTCTAAATCGAAAAGTCTGAGTCTTGCACAGAATATAAGAGCTTGAGTCCTTTCATCTATAATCAAATTGTTTTGAGATGAATACTCAAACATTTCCATGTAATAATATCCGTTTTTCTGCCTCTTATAATGAGACATGTGCATGATCTCTATCTCACAATATGTATATAAGGTACATTATGTAGTAGTGAGATCCATAGTACACGTGTGCTGCAAGGTAAGTCATGTATGAGAGATCTATATGATCGATTGTCCTCTCAACTTTATTGTCTTGATGGCATGTGTAATATCAGTGATATACGAGATCCTCTCACAATTCACATACATCGTTATCTAAATAAAAGAATGTACCTTTTTTTGTCGCACTTGTGTTGGTGACATGTCTATTATCAATAATTTTTAGGTTCCTCTCGGCTCTTATTACATGTATTAAGAATGTTGGTTTGCGTACGTCAAAATTTTTTGTCATGCATTTGTCACTCATTTTCTCAGTGCATGGAATATGTGCTGATTTTGTTCTTTTACATGTCATTATTGGTAAGATTGTGATGTGAGCCTTTGAATCAATACTTCTTTTATTCCCATCGCATCTTGCCACATTTAATTGGTTTTGGGGCAAAAGTAGCAAATTCATTTTCCATCGATCTTTCATTTCCAAATTATTTCTCCTGTTTTTGTCTTAAGTTGCGGCCAGTAATTATGATCTTAATTGTAAATAATTTTAGGCCACACATTTTGAGAGAGAGAGAATGTTGTATTTGGCATAAATGAGATCTCACATTGAAATGTTACAAATGGAACATGGTACCCTTAATTATAAGGGAAAGAATTTCACATTGTTATTTTACAAAGAAGACTCTCTACTCTCTAATGTAAAAGACTATTCAAACCACTCATTTTGACACTTAAAATATTTTTTCATATTCATATGAGTCGGACAATATTATGCAATTTCCAATGCTTGTGTTAGTTTTATTTACGTTTTTAACTAGAGTTGTATGAATTCCCTTCTTCAATCCGAAGGGAATGCTTTGTATATACTATTCAAATAATCCTCCATGAATTAATCCGTAATGATCCCATTCATATATTATATATGTATGAATTCATATATATATATATATATAGTAAGTACCAAGATATGATGCTTGAACAAAAAATTTCAAATCAAAATTCACAAGTAAGAATTGCTTTATCTCATACATAAATCATTTGATCCCATTCATATATTATATATGTATGAATTCAAGATATGATGCTGAACAAAAAATTTCAAATCAAAATTCACAGGTAAGAATTGCTTTATCTCATACATAAATCATTGCATATAATTGCTAAATATCAAGCAGCATATTATCGGCATCCAAAATCTCGCTCCCTTACCTTAAAATATATTCATATATACCATATGCTGCTTCCTTCTGAACTATAAAATTTCAGGTTAATGCATATAGACCTCTTAAAGCAATTAAGAGAGAGATTTTTTATGTCTATTAAATGTAACTCAAAATCATAATGAATTAATGAGCATATAAGATAATTATTCCCCTTGCAAACCAAAATTCTCAATTCTCATCTGATTTTCAAACCAATTTGCAAACCAACAACTTTGACTTCTTGGGACTATTACATATATATATATATATATATACAAAATCCTAAATTAAAACAATCCTAAATGATATGGTTGTGGAGATTTGGAGATGCTCTATAGGGTCCCCCTCACCAGAGTAAGGCTCGATTTGTGGCATCTCGATCAAACTCAGATAGTAAAGGTGTTGTAAGGACCTCTCTAGTGAAGGGAGACTCAACTAGTACTTCCTCCATTATGGACTGGCAGACTGGAGAGATTAACTTAAAAACCATGCAAAACGAAAGAATGGTTGGCTTGCATTTCTTAAAACTTGCCACACAAGTATTTAGTAATACTTGTAGGACTTATTGCACAAGACCAATTCCATTCCATGTCACGAATACAAGCAACACAATAGCTTAAATCTAACGTAATTAATTAGTTAAATACTACATTGCCATTAATAGAATTGCTTATAATTTTTCTTTTGGGCAGAATTTCACATAACATGTCTATCAGTTAGAGCTAATTACAACTTTATTTTGAGTTACACTGGAGAGAATTGAACCATAAACCTATCTTAATCCTAACTCATTACTCCACCCACTCTTACCACTTGAGCTATCCAAGGAATAAACTAATTACAATTAGACACAACAACCTAGATGAAATGAACATTAAAATAAACGACTGGGCTACATCTTTTATTACTCATCTGTTCTCACTCAACCATGTATAGCGGTGACCCTCTGACAATAGAACATGCATAATAAATTAGAAAAAAGTTTCATCAACTTTCATAAAAAGATGTAATTAATGCATTATTAAAATGAAGTTTAATCACCAACTTGTTCACACTTCACAAATGCTAAAGAGGAAAAATCATCCTAAAACTACGTCGATAACTTGATATCTTAGACACTGTTCACTACTACTTCCTCTTAAGGGAAAAAAAAATGGCCGGATTCGAGAGTTTCCCATACCTAAAGGCGATTCGAGATTTGGCTCTAAGCTTGATGCTGTGGAGGAAATGGCAAATTGTTTCATGGAAAAATGAGAGTGGAAGTAGCCTTGATTTCGACTAGACACTTGGAGTGTTGTTAGCAATTTGGGTTTGGACGGATTTTGGGCGAATTTGTGTGTTTGAGTAGGCGTTTTTGATGGGAAACGACGTGGCGAGCAATAGCCATAGCTTTGCCATAACGTACGTCGCTTTTCAGGCAAATTCCATCGTCTGGGCCTCGAAAAACTCGTTTTTTTTCTGTTTTAGGAAACTTTTTATTTTTGGTTATAAAAGTTAGAATCGATTTCAGTCGATTCTGCCTTAATTATTATGCTTATTTCTAGCCTTTTGTGGGTCAACTTGATTTTTGCCTTTTTTGGCAAAATTCGGATTTATGATTTTCTTTTAGGATTTCGCCTATTTAAACTAAACTTTATAAAGGCGGCTAGGTAGTTTTGATTGATAATAAAAATTGAGCATTTTCTCTTACTTCTGGATTATTTTCTGGTCTTTTGTTAAAACTACAGAATTGGGCCAAAGATTCGTGTTTAAACTCTTGTTTAGTTCTCTTTCTCAGCGTTTCGCTGCATCAAAGCTTTTGGCGGATTGAGGAGATGGATTTGAAGTTTCGACCTGACTCTTGACATACTCTTGAGGTTAGGGTTGGGGGATGGGCTTCCTTGTCCTTGCCCATCCCATCTTCTTTGTGGGGCTATCCATATTCACATCAAATATAAATAGATGTCAAAAAGCTATATTTACTAAAAATTTACAAGTAATAAAAAAGCACACGTTCTAGTTTTGAGTTGAACATTTGAACTTCGGGTGTAATTGTGAGTCCGAGCAGCGTTCTACAAAAATTGCATTTGGACATTTAAAAGTGAACTGTGTCCTGTTTTTATAGAAGTGGATTACATTGTGTGAGATTCAGATTCTCTGCTTGTGTTCTTGAAACCATGTTGTTTTGGATACACGCATAGTATGAATACCAAGAACATTTGAAGCATTATTGCATTCGGAGCTTTTACAAAGCATGAAATTCTAGAACCCTCCTACTTTTATATCAGTTTTAGTGTAAAACTTGCAGTTTCCACAACTAGTACAGACAATAGGACAAATTAGAGCACCTGTTCCTCCTTACTGAATATGAACACCTTAATTTTCTAACCTTGAATCTTAGCTTTCGTTCTACTTTAAAAATAAACAGAAAGTTATCTTGTGAACAAAAGGAAAAATTTTACTTGGTGCATGTCAATAAATAGATACTTTACTCTCATTATGTATGCAGACTCCATGAAAAATCTTGCCATCTCCATATATACTTCCATTTACATCCAGTTGAAAGTTGAAACACAAATTTTAGAGAGGAAGGCCTGAGAACATGTAATTAAAAGTCAAGGAAACCTTCCTAAATTTCAAACAGTGCTTAAAGGGCACATGATTCAGATCATATATTGCAAGATTTTCAGTACACTGGTTACCATTTCAATCTAGAAATACTCTGATGGTCTGCAGGTGCAATATATTTCCTTTGTTTATCTAAAGCCCTTGCAAGGCCCTCTATTTGAAATACTTCCAATAAATAACACCAAAAATGTGAGTATGCTAATTGCAATCTCTCGACCTGAAAGGTTACAAACTTATAAGTTAAATGTATATAGTCCTGCATACATTATGAGCACAGTATGGTAATAACAAACTTACAAGAAAACAATGCCTTGTCCTATGAAACCAATAACACCAAATCATTGAAATCACTGGAGCAGTGATTGATCAAAGAAACCACAAAAAACATTGAATCATATATAGTAGCTAGTATCCATGAGGTTAATTCAGGTGACATCAATTAGACAAAGTAATAATATTGCTAATTTTTCTATCAAACAAAAGGAGATCACAGAACATAACACTCTTACTTAAACCTGACATAATAAGACTTTAATTAGTTTCATAATGCATATGCATGCAACATGAACTTCAAAAAACAGACTTGGGTGGAAGTCCTAGTCCATGAACTTCAAGCGTCAAGACATCAATTATCATATATCAGTGCCTCTCATTACACACTAGTCTATATATAATACTCCACATTTGCCATCAGCCAGTAGACATCGTCCAACAAAATGTTGTTCTAAATCTGAAAGTAAATATTAAATGAATTGTTAGTCAGATGTTCATTCAAACTGTAAACGTGTGTAGTGTCAAGTCAGTTATTACGGAGTGACATATTTTGGTTATCTTAAGCTGAACAAGTTAGATATATATACTACATGACCTAATATTTAAGAAGTGTGACAAATATAAAAGTAGAATTATGCCAAAACTTACATCATTTTCTGGTCCATTACATAGCTCAATTTCCAGAGTGTGGACTGTGGTAGAGCTCTTGAATAAGCATGCTATCCCTGGGATCTCAGATTTTAGATAGATCACAGATAAGTCCTACCTCCGTTAGAAAAATTGTCCATAAGGAAACTAATTATATTCAACATGACTCGCTTTATTTGTCCTTAGAACTTAAGTTGGTTAGCATCTGGTTAATTAAGTGGCGATGAACTAGTTGATAGATGATTTATTTCTCTTTTTCTTTTGTTATAATAGTTGAGAGATAAATAAGTTACATTTGGCTTATGCAAGACAGTGGTTAGCTTGCTTTTCTTACAGAAGCAAACCAGCTGGTTTTACCATCAAAAGTTCAAAACTTTAGTTGATGATGAAAGCAGTACATTCCTGAGGTTTAAAAATGAAATGCTGAAAAGGTTCTAACATTCCCACTCAAGTACTAGAGGAAAAGAATCAATAAGGCAGTACCCTATCAATTATTTAGCAATGCATAGAAGGACATCCTTACAAAATCCATTTTATAGTTTCGAAAGTTAAGCACCCTGTGTCTAAATTATCACAGAGGTTCTATCTCAAATGTTGCAAAAAGCAACCGCCACAAAACCAAAAAACTAGGATCAATCAAACTGAACAAAATAAAAGGCTTTCAATTCTGAAAGTTGCAGCAGCGTATACTGGACAGTGTCTCTCCATCTCCCTGGAATTTATTCCCTCAGAATAATTCAGGCTCCAATCAGTGGTGTTCATCATCATGGTCGGGAGATCCGCCGGGTCCGACCACTTCAAGCTGTGAAGTACAAAATGAAATAAATTAGGTAAAGTTTTGCATTGCTAAAAGCCTAAAAGCGAATTATGATGCAACATTTTAATACCCTAATATATTAAGTCTCAAGTCTCAACTGTCCTATAGTTTAAGGAATTGACCGACCCTACCATCTTTAGCATTTCTATACCCACCAGCTAATTGGTCCAACCATAGTCAACATGAGCCCGGGGGCTCAGCTCATGGATGCCAGTGGGCTCGAACACCTTCATTATCTATAGCTGCCATCTCCATGAGGTCAGTGGTTAATTGGAGTCACAGCCCCCTGACTTGTCTCACACATGCTTGTGTCTTCATGAACAATGGCGTCCCCCCTTGGATCTTAAGATCCATACACAGACATAAAATTCTGTATCTGGATTTGGATTCACTTCCACCCACTCCAGATCAGGAAGCCTAATAAATCTTTGCATCAAGTTTAAAACTCCACTTACCACAAAATACTGTGAGCAGACTGGACATTCATGCGGCTTGCCTTTCTCCAGCCAAAACCACACAACATCATGCTCATCCTCTGCAAATAAAATACAAAGGGAAAAAATATCAAATGGATATCAATTAGATTTATAAGAAATTTTTTTCATATGAATCAGTGAACAGACATACATGAACAAAAGAAAAGGAGAAACAATTAAGAAGTACCCACCGTCTTCACCTCCAGGGCACCCAACTATTCTCTTGTCGTAATAGGACTTGACAACTGCAGGTGATTCCTAAAGGACAAAATACACAGATAAGAATTTTATATCTTTATCTTTTCTTTATAACAAGTAAAGGAACAAGTATACACATGAAATCATTATGGACTAAGGTAAAAACCAAAAGCAAAAAATCCATCTCCCAGCCTCACTCAAAGTAGGTTAAAGAGCATATTAATTGCCAAATATAAAGATCAGGATGCAACTTCATTTAGATTAGTTAAGTACACCCAACCAAGAACCAAATCCAGATTTTTTTTTCCCCTTTTTCCCCCAGACTTGAATCAATTCTCATCATTCAATCTAGGACCAGACAAATGGCCCCAAGGAACAAAGCCAACATAAATCACAGCTAGCATTTTTTTTGGTGTTGAGTAATGTATGAAAGTGGCAAATATACAAAAGCAGTAACGGGTGTAACAACGCTTACAGCTACTGTATATCACAAAAGGAAAAAGTTCCATCATATATAATAGCAACACAAATGTCAAGTTCGAGAACAGAACCACCCATGCAACAAACAAAACTTTATTTTTTTCATCTCCTATAAAGACAACAAAGAGTATGCTTTTATCTTTAGTCCGTGCCAGATAACTTCAAATTAACCATTGCTTTATAATGAGCCAGATTGGGATTAATTGCTGGGACATTGAAAAAATTAAGCTAGAGGGGTACTACACATCACTTACATTATTATTATATATATTTATAACCAAAGGTTGAACCATGATATTCATAAAGTTTTCAATTATAGTTGATGAGAAGTTGTGATAGGTCATATGTACTACAAAACCATTCTTTTTTATACTACAAAATAACCCCCTCCAATGCCTCCAATATGGTGATGCAGTGATGCTGTTATAAAAATTCCCAAAAAGAAAAATAGTCTAATGGAAAACCAGGAATGAGTCTACAATTTCAATAGCACACAAGAATCAATAAAGCATTTAAAATGACCGCATAATAAATGCTTTAACCAAATTGCAACCACTTAAACAGTACATCAAAACCCAACCATCATTTATTTTGGCATTCTACGGTTGTTAGGATTATGTACATTCCACACAAATTTGAAACAACCCATTGCATAATACAACAGTCTCCTAACTTATCTTTTAATTATAACATTTTCCTGACTTGTAACTATTTTAGTATCAACACTATTATGGAGATATCTTGCAAACAACAAAAAATCAACCTGCATCCCAGCAACAAAATCGTAGAACCTTCATTTGCACAGTTTTGAAAACCAGACAGGACCAGCTTAACCACATTAAACAGACGCAGCTGGCAGGCAGGTTGGTCTGATTCAGCTACAAACTGGAACTAAAGTGAACTTACCTCTTAAGTTAACAATATGTTTTTTATCCAAAATGTATGAAGTTTAAACCCAAGCCCTATTGGTCCATTTAAGGCACTACCACATTTAATTTTATATGGTTACAGTTTGTATACTACCTCTTTAACTCAACCAACAACAACGTTAGGGACAATATTTTGTTATTTAAGTCTCTTAATATTTGAAGACAAGGTCCAATCTGAAAATTAATACTAGTAATAATAATAGATTAAAGAAAAGAAGTCCTAAATCTTACAAACTTTCATTAACCAAATAATCATCTGCGACATAATATATTTCTAGCTGACCCTCAGATTGCATAAAGCTATACAAATTAACCAACAAATAACTTTTGAAACCACTATGCATTAATAAACTACACAATCTAATTTTATAAAAGTTTCAGATCACACTGACCTTTGTGCCAAAAGGACCAACAGGATAGTTGATTTCCAAAATCTCCTTTCCCTGGGGAAATAAAATAAATGAAAATCAGAGTCCTCTCTAAAAATACAAATGCCATTCAAAATTAAACCCTTAAAACCAAAGAAAATAAATAATCACATATTCCTTTGGTAGCTGAATTCAACTGAGCTACAATAGCAACTAAATTAATAACGTAAGATTTAATAGTTCCTGACTATCTCATTTTCAGATTTTCTTCTCCTACATTTTTCCCATCAGTCAAATACAGTGTATAAAAGTTCAAAAAAAAAAAACACAAAATTGTCACCTCAACTTCAGCTGCAAGCTCCTCTAGCTCGTGGCCAGTGGCAATGGGCATAATCTCCTCAACCTTCTTCTTTGCAGGACTGTCCACTGCTACAAAAAAAAAATTACAGAAATCAAAAATCACGCATATCCGAAAAAGATCTGAAAGCGAATCAGGGTTTGCGAGATTTAGAGGGAGAGAGAGAGTACCAGAACCGGAGGAGCTGAAGTGGCGAGGGAGGAGAGGAAGTGGCTTAGGGAAGAGAAAGCGGACGGGTCCGGGGACGGCGGATCGACATGAGGCGGAGGCCACGGTGGAGGCGGTGGTGGTTGTGGCTAGGGTTAGGGTTTTGAGCTGAGCCGATGAGAGCAGTCTCCGCCACATGGTTTGATTGTTCTTTTGTCGAGCTGAGTGTGTGTTCTGGTATCGGTCACCCCTTCGTCGTTGGAGAAATAGAGATAGGCTTGATCTCTTTTTACTCTGTTTGTTCCTCGAGAAAATGGAGGTGGGAAAATGGAGGGAGGCTGCGGGTGGGATTGCTGTGGGGGCAGTCAAGGGTCTCTCGAGTTTGTCTGGAGGATGGTGGCGATGATGGGCCAATGCAGGTAGGAATTCACCTCGCACGTGACAGATCAGGATGCACGTGCCCAAATTTCCTTGTTAGGAGGAAATTACCTTTTTTTTTCCCTTCGTCTTTTAATTTTTATATTGGTTGGGTTCCCAAAGAAGATTCGCTATTTCAGGCTTTCAGCTACTCCGTAAATATGGGTATATTACTATATATAGAGGGACTAGACTTCGAATACTTTATTTATTTATTTGTTTTTAAGTTGTTTCAATTTTTCATTAATGCTTACTCTTCAACCTAAATAAAACAACTTAAAACAAAGTAATTTAGATATAAACATAAAATTAATACATGTTTATTGAAGCAGTAAAACTACACCATGATTAAATCCCAAGGGTAAATTTCAGGTACTGGAGCTATATATGATTTGATAACTACTCCTTTATCAAAAAGGTATTAAATAATCTTATGTTCAGCTGCATTCTAATTTTACAGTAGCAGAATAACATACACTCAATAACTGATGGAGCACAAGCTGCAGAACGAGCAATGTCATGACTAAGATTAGAACAGAGCGCAATAATACAGGAAGCTGGCATGCACAGTTACAGAGCATATCCACATCATGATAAAAGAGAACAGTTTTGGACTTGGCCATTAGCCAATCAGCTTTTTTTGCCGTTTATTTTTGACCTCTTGCTGCTTTTGGTCTTCCTCCAATTTTCTCCTTAAGTTTCTTAGATCTTCGTCACTCACCAAGCCAGTCAACTTCTGGTTCAATGCATATGCTTCAGCTATTTTCCTCTTGCACTCTTTGCTTGCAGAGTCGTGATAGACCACTGAAATAGAATTGGAAGAAAGTAGGCAAGCAAAGTGATAAAATGACATAACGGTGCAGTCAAATAGAGATTTAGGCCTCTAAAAACCCTCTCTATAACCAAAAGAACAAATTCCCAGCACAAATTGCAGCATAAAAATTCACCATTGATTGATTCCTCACAAGACAATTTCACTTTCATCCCCAGAACATCCCATAATATTACTCACTCTGGTTGACTAATACTGACAGAACTGACCTGGCTTTGGATAATCTCTTCCAATTATGCACTTTGCTTTGGTTTGAATGCTTAGAGGAGCCGTCCATGGCTCATAAATGTACTCCTTTGGCATATCTGCTTAATGAAATTTGGTTATGCATTTCTTACAAGAGAGTCCAGACAAAAGAATATGATGGGGATGAGAAGAAATTTAAGCTTACCTTTAAGTATGGGGAGAAAATGTCTAATGTAATCACCATTTGGGTCGTACTTCTTTCCAAATGAGATTGGTGAGTAGATACGGTTATACTGGTCAGAATGGAAATCAATCAAATGTAAAGATCTTTATCAAGGTTTCAATAAATGGCACTGTAAGAGAATCAATGTTCAAATGGAGAATCCTGAGTCTGAGCAACTTTTAAGCACACAAAGAAACCTACTGCATTACACTGTAAGAAAGACCAAATTGTAATCCATAATCTACATCAACCTTGGAAACATTTATACATAAATTTAAACCATCCAATTTTAACATTTAATGTTTAGATGAAAGCTTGCTATAAACATTCCAACTCAGATTATCCAAAAAAAAGTCATGATTTTAAGGCATGATAGACTATTGTTAAAGGTCCATGTTGAAATCAGCAGGCATTGCTAATCATATATCAAGCCAGTGCCATATCTAAAGAACTCATTTATAACTTTGAGGCTGAGATGCCACTGACTTCCCAACTGATAGGCAACTCTATTAGAACTTGCAATAATGGATGGTAGATGCTTCAAACCTGGTAGAAAAATGATGAGCATGATAGCCATAGCCAGTTTCCATTATTAATTGCCCAATCTGAATCAATCAGAAGCCTCTCAAAAACATCACGTCCTTTTTCCCAGTGAACAAACTATCATCAGAAAGAATAAGCATCAACGAAACTAAAAAGGAACTGAAGAAAAATTGCTGGTTTGGAATAATATCAAAATCCTTACCAGATCACCACGAGTTAAAAAACATGCAACACAATGTCGTGCTAGATGGTGCATCCAGCCCCACTTGCGGAGCTACAACAGAAAACATGTAAGGACTTCAAATGCAGGGCCAAAAGAAGATGATATTAAACACCATTGGAGTATCATTAAATTAATATAACTATATCTATTTAGAAGAGCCTAACCTGGATCATGATAGCATCAATCCAAGGGTATCCCGTTCTAGCCTCCCTCCAAGCTGCCAGCAGTTCACCATCGTCATTATTCCAAGGTATCTACAGCAATTTACATTTACCAGAGATTAATTATATAAATGGAATCTAACAGATATGTCATCTGCATCATTTTCATGAAGATCAAATTATCTTCGCTTATCAACACTCAAGGGTCTTTAATTAACTTTACTGCATGCCAACAGTGCTTGTAACAAGTAAACAGAACTTTTAAAGTTTTTTCATGCACACACGAATAAACTACAATCTTCTAACATATACCCTATCTTTTTGGCAGTATCTCTCAACATAATGTATCATGATGCACTGTCATGTACAAATATAGTTGTCTAATAACAGCATCCTATTACATGGTAAAAAAAATTCCTCAAAAATATATAAAAGGAGAAGTGAAGTTATAAAAGCTAATAGAAAGTAGAAAGCCATATTAACTTAAGGCATAAGTTATACCTGCTTGCATATTTTGTTTCCCCTCATCCGATCAAAATTAGGAGTGCCAAATGCCACCGTGTAGAAAAAGTCTCGCCACAATAACTAAATAGGTTGAGACAAGTTTTCAAATTGCTAAATCTAGAATGAGGAATTTTAAGATACAATATAACTGTTGAGGCTGACTGACCTGTCCAGCAAGAGATACTGGAGGTAATGTATGCCTTTTGACATTTTTATATAAATCTTGAAGGCATATGTAGAAGTATCTGGAAGAGAGACAACCAAACTACCAAAGAGACCAACAAAAAGTGAGTTCATTTAACATTCTTCAAGGATATATACAATATGGTAGACAATAAAACTCTTCTCGTTCACAACTCACTTTTAAGTACGGTGATAAAACAGTTGTTGCTGGCTTTAAAAACGCAGATGGATCACCTTTAGGTTTCTCAAAGTTTGCCACCCATTCCTACAACACCAATGAAATAACAGAATGATTTAAATGCAATAATACATGCTACTAAGTTGAAATAGTGTAGATAGACCAACGTAATTTACAACAAAATCACATGAGTAGACATCCAGGAACCAAGTAAAACCAAAGGGAACAATGTTGATTCAAGGGAGCCAGATCATGTCATCCAATGAAAGCCATCAGGGAGAAATATATGGATAACAGAATCATAAAATTTCAACTCTTCCAAATTACATTAGAAGTTTGTTACAATGGCCAAACCTAATATTAGACTTGGTAGCACATTTAAAAGCAGAAAGACATTTTGGCTAAATAAATTGCCTTTTTGTAAACACATACACGTTAATGAAACTATAAACTTAAAAACAAATTTCCACTATTGAAACGGCAAATTTCACATTGAATTACTCAAAAACACTTAAATTCACCAACCAACAACCACAATGCCAAAAATTCATCCGTTGAGGGTATATTTAGGTCTTTTTAGGAGAAGATAAGGAAAATGGTTCAGCCCATCATACATTATTTGAAAATTTTGAAGAACAACCCATGCAATGGAGATTTTAATAAAGAAATTAAAAAAATTTAAAAGAATTCTTCTGGTGAGTCTTATAAGGTTCAATATGGTTATCAGGCCATCAGTGTAATGTAAAGCCTAATAAAATTTCACAAAGAGTTCTGCATTGACCTTCTTTTCCATTGATTCTCTTAACCTCTTCAAGGCTTCTGATTCACCGCCTCTAAAAGGAGACAATACATCCTGCATAGAAGTTTTTTCTTACAAAAGGAGGCCGAACAAAAAGGAAAGACACAAAAATCGTTCCTCCAAAGTCCAAACCTGTTGACTCTCTTCATAGCCAAGTTCTTCAACTGTTGGAACTTCTGAAATCTGGAAATTTCCAATATTCCCAACCGGAGGAAGTGAAGAAAGCGTAATACAAAGAGGGGACGATGCCCATGAGGGCTCCCCAGCAAGCTTCACAAATGATTGATAACTCAAAGGTGGCCTTCCCCCATTCTTTTATAAAATCAAGTGAACGAACCATTAATCAGTCGAGAGAAGAACAAAACTTCAAATCCCTCACACAAAACATATAACAAAACACTCATTCACAAAAACACATCACTAACTCTAACTTACCTTCCGAATAATATCCGCAGGATCAAAGAGCGTATGACTTACAGGACTGAAAACCTCAATGCCAGCCATAGATGCATAACTCTATCAACAAATTAAAAGCACATCACTAACTGTAACTTAAAGAAACACATTTAAGATTTTGGTTTTAGAATTACAATCAAATTAAGTAAGTTCACCATTTTTCTAAAGGTGCAAGCTTTTTTACAATCAATGATATAACTTTTCATGGTATGAAAAATATAATTTCATTTACAAGAAATCTCAAGCTGCGTGGCATACCTTAACTTTAACATCTAAAGCTTGATAATATGGTTCCGTATCAAACTCAAAGCAAAGCTTTTTCACATCCCACTGCTCAAAAAACAATAAAACCCAAATTGAAAAAGAAAAAAGAGAAAAAAAGGAGAAAAACAGAGAGAGAGAGATGAAGAGTTAATTACCTTCTTAAGGCAATGTATGAGTACCTCGCTGGGCTCGCCTTTAAGCACCAACAACCTGGACCCGAGTTTCTTGAGGTTCAAATCCAAGTCCACGAGGCTCTCGAGCAGAAACCGGATCCGGTTCAGGCCGGCCCTGGACGACCCGGGGGAGGGTGCGTTCGGGTTGGGCTTCATGTAGTGCGGGTCAATCACGAACACCGGGTATAGAAAATTGGAGCCCTTGGAGGCGTGCTCGAGAGCAGGGTTGTCGTGGATCCTCAGCCCCTTGCGGAACCAAATTAGAGAACCCGACACGGATGACATTGTCGGGGTTGGATACTGAAACGGAGATAGAGAGAAACCAAAACTCGGAAGAGAGAGAGAGTTTAAACTGTCTGTATGGTTCGCGCGCTTTCATGGTTGAGTTTATGTGAGGTAGCTCTGGCTAACGTGCACCGTAACTCTAGGCTAAGAAAAATGCATGGAATTTTAAAGGCTAATCTGCGCGGTGGCGCATTTTGCGTATGTTAGAAGCACTTGCCTTAGGAAATATTAGGACCGGTCCACCGGGGGCCACGTAGTTATTGTTAAAAAGCGGGACATTGATTTGGTGGTTCCTACGGATGCCACGTAGTTCGTGTTGACAAAATACACTCTAATAATTTTCGGAAGATCATAATTCATAACTCAACCATAAAAAAAGTTAAGAGTTGTATTATTTTAGACTAGGAATATGTCTAACAATGCAACTCTAATCTATTCAAACAATAAAAGCAATATGCTATTTTACGACTGGTATATGAAAATGACAAAACAATATAATACCTATGTGTAAGATCTGACAATAATATTTTACAGAATTATTTTTTAAAAACTATGGTCAGTTGTTCATAATATTATCATATAATTAGTTCAACAAATTGGACTTTGGGATTAATTGATTATTATTACCTCAAATAATAAGAAGCATGCTAATATTTTAATTAGCACAAGAAGGCCAAGTCTGCTAGCAGCATCTTAACTACTTATGCCTACGTTCTCAAATATCTCAATTATGCCTACATTTCTACCTATTCTTTTTCTCACAATTAATCTTCAGCAAGTAATGGGCAACATCTGCTCAGTCTCGTTATCAGGCGATGCCATTGTTACTTGCTGTTGGGATCCCATTAAGCTAAGAGCAGGCTATGTCCGTAAACTCCAAGAAAACCTTGAAGCTCTGACAACTTCTTTGCAAGAATTGACGTCCATAAAGAATGTTGTCAAGTAAGGGTTGAGGTCGCCGAGTAGCAGCCATTCATGAAGCGATCAGACCATGTACAGTGGTGGATTTCAAGTGTGGAAACTTTGGAGGCTGAAGCCAACCAAGTTGTAAGTCAGGGCAATCAAGAAATTGAGAAACTCTGCTGTGGAGGTTACTGTTCGAAGACTACAACTCCAGCTATACAAGTGTGGAAAAAAAGTGGCTAGAAAGCTTGTGCAAGTCGCTGATAGAACGAGTTTTTGCAGAGGTCACTGAAAGAGTAGCTGCACCTTTAGTCAATCAAGTAGCTGTTGAGCCTACTGTGGGCATGGATTCGATTCTTGATAAAGTTTGGAGACTCATTGAAGATAATCAAGTGGGAAAAATTGGCTTATATGGAATGGGAGGGGTGGGCAAGACCACCCTCCTAACCCAAATCAGAAACAAGTTGGCACAAACTCGAAATGATTTTAATATTGTGATCTGGATAGTGGTTTCAAATGCAAAGGATCACAACCTTTAACTTATTCAGGATAATATTGGTGAAAATATTGGGCTTTCTGGTGACACATGGAAGCAAAAAAAGCAGGATGAAAAGGCTCAAGATATTGTTCCTTTTCCTGGTGAAGCAAATAAGACCAAAGTAATCTCCACAACTCGTTCCAAGGATGTATGTGGTCATATGGATTGTCACAAAAAATAGAAGTGAAGTGTTTGGCATGGGACAAAGAATGGGAATTGTTTCAAGACAAGCTAGGTTGGGAAAGAAACAATTTTCAACATTCATCCAGATATTCCCAAGCTTGCTGAAACTGTTGCAAAAGAGTGTGACGGTTTGCCACTTGCACTAATTACAGTAGGAATGGAACTATGCAATTGATGTTTTGAAGAATTCTGCCTCCAAGTTTTCAGGTATGGAAGATAAGGTGTTGCGCCTATGAAAGTTTAGTTATGATAATCTATCAAGCGAGAAAGTTAAATCCTACTTTTTATATTGTGCTTTATTTCCTGAAGATTTTGACATATATAAAAAGATTTATTACATTTTTGGATGTGTGAGGGAATATTGGATGAATATGCTAATATAGAGAAAGCAGAAAATGAGAGTTATGATATCATAGGCACCCTTCTCAATGCATGTTTGTTGGAAGCATGTGAGGAATATCATGTAAAAATGCATGATATCACTCGGGAGATGTCATTGTGGTTAGCACGTCCTCCAGTGAAAACAAACAAGACTTTCCTTGTGGAATCAGGTGCCAATTTGAACAGAAGTTGCTTCGTTCGCCTTCAACAAGTAAATGTATATAAATGCCACAAATTGAAGGATCCGACGTGGCTCATTTTTGCTCCAAATGTCACTGATTTATATGTAAGGGACTGCTCAGGAATGGAAAAATTAATAAATTTGGAAAGATTGGGTGGAGTGGCAAATGCAGTGAAAGAATTGAACCCATTCAAAACTTGAGCAGTTGATTTTGGTTGATGTACCACAGTTGTAGAGCATATATGAAAGTGCTTTACCCTTTCCAGATCTGAAGGAAGTCTACATACTTGATTGTCCAGCACTGAAGAAGCTGCCACTGGACTCAAGGAGTGCCCAAGGATGCAATTTCATCATCCAAGGAGATGAAGAGTGGTGGAATGGGTTACAGTGGGACGACAAAGATGCTCCAAATGTTTTCCTTCCCACCTTGAAACCTCTTTATAAGAAGTGAGGGTCTTCCATATCATTTGATTCCCACTTGGCAAAGACAGGCAGCTGGCGGATCTCAATTACTTAATTTTCTGAATACGGTGCTACCACATTAAATTCATCATGTATTAGACAAAAATGATATTGATAAAAATTAGACAAAAATGGTGATGGAAACTATAAAGATTTTATTGCTGCCCCATGAATGAAAATATTGTGAAATGTTTATTTTTGCAAGTTATAAATTATGGAATTATTAGAGAAACAAACAAGACTCGATCTGTCAGTTTTTTGATTGAGAGGGTATAGGTATTTTGTGTGTTGTATAATGTTAAACTAACATGTATACACTTCTCTTCTTAAATTGTATGGTAAGATGGTATATATATATATATATGTAGTAGTGGAATGAAAAAAAGAAGGAGATGACTGAGAGTGCACTTGAGGATACCCCAGTTGAGCATATCATTGTACTATAAAAGTTTGAAGATCTTGAGAAGAGGAGTTGGGGTTGCTAAAGATAGGATTACTATTCCAGGTGTGGCTATATATGGTCCTCGTCGAGAAACTAGGTTCCTCCATAAATACCTGTTCAATTGCTTTAACTGCTACAACATATAAATTGCCTTCTTGTAAATACATACAAGTTAATGAAACTATAAACTGAAAAAAAATTTCCACTATTGATATGGCAATTTTCACATTGAATTCTAACTCAAAAACACATTCACCAAACAACAACCACAATGCCGATAATTTATCTGTTGATGAGGAAAATTGTTCAGCCAACGATACATTATTTGAAAATTTTGAAGACCAAGCCATGCAATGGAGATTTTAAATAAAAAAATTTAAAAATGAAAAAATTATTCTAGTGCGTCTTATAAGGTTCAGTATGGGTTGAATCATGAATGTACATTATCACTGTTAAGGACAGACCATAACTATTAACTAGCCATCAGTGTAATGTGAAGCCTAATAAAATTTCACAAAGAGTTCTGCATTGCACCTTGTTTCCATTAATTCTCTCTTAATCTCTTCAAGGCTTCTGATTCACCGCCTCTAAAAGGAGACAATTCATCCTGCATAGAAGTCTTTTCATAGAAAAATGAGGCTGAACAAAAAGGAAAAACGCAAAAATCGTTCCTCCAAAGTCTAAACCTGTTGACTCTCTTCATAGCCAACTTCTTCAACTGTTGGAACTTCTGAAATCGCACAATTATATCCATGTACAGAAGTACATCACGTGTACTCCACGGTGAAAGAAAACTCAAATTCAATTGCTCTATAATAAAAATAACTTTTGACATGTATATGACCGACTGCCAAGAATTATTCGGCAGCTCGATGTTGGACCGTATAGTATGTTACTCTAAAGTCTATTTTACGGTCTTTAATAAAGAGAAACCCATTTGAAGAGTTTGAATGATGAATAGGTTTACTTTGTAAATTACTACTATCACATAGTAGCTTTCTGAATTCTCAGTGACCTTAAGCACTCAGTTTGTGTACTGAGTGCTTAGTAGTGTTGCCGAGCACTCGGCTCATTAAAAAGTTGACCGGACATTACCATGTTTTTGCACGTAGATTAGCCAATCATATTATTTTCCATTTTTTTACTTTAAAAAAAACCATAAAAAAGTTGAGTTTTATTATTTTAGACTAGGAATATGTCTAATAATGCAACTCTAATCTATTCAAACAATAAAAATACTATGAAATATTACGACTGGTATATGAAAATGACAAAATAATATAATACCTATGTGTAACATCTGCATGACAATAATTTTTTACAAAATTAATTTTTTAAAACTATGGTCAGTTGGTCATAATATTATCATATAATTAGTTCACTAAATTGGACTTTGGGAACACTTGCATTAAAGCTAATCAAATAATAAGAAGCGTGCTAATATTTTAATTAGCACAAGAAGGCCAAGTCTGCTAGCGGCATCATAACTACTTATGCCTACGTTCTCAACACTCTCAATTATGCCTACATTCCTAGCTCACAGTACGAACACATAAAACTCTTCGTTTTCTCACAATCTTCAGCAAGTAATGGCCGACATCCTCTCACTCTCGTTATCAGGCGATGCCATTGTTACTGGCTAGCTATGTCCGTAATCTCCGAGAAACAAGTTGAAGCTAACTAAAACTAATAATTCATGTTCGCATCTTTTATAACTACTATGTTTAATTAACACTACAGCCATGTCGATCAGGTTGCTGGCAATCTTAACTTATCCTACTGTCTTCAAAATTGAATAAATAGCCAAGTACAGTCTTAAGAACTCATATAAAACTCAAACTCTCAAAGAAAAGCAGCTTTAAAATTGTTGTTCTTCCACTGTCAATCAAACCAGCAAAATATAAAGAGTCAGTCAGAATAGATAGGCCAGCAGACATGCTATTGGTAATAGTTTTTCAAAGACGACGCGGTGGCATTAAGGGCTGCAGGTCAATTATTGCTTTTGGTTGTATTAATAATTCTTGCTTATATATTCGGGTCTAAACTCACCACTGAAACAGAGCTTCATCTTGAGCACTTGGAAGGCCTAATCATTCGTTTGGTATATGAAAATGACACAACATATTTAAAAATTTATTTTTAACAAGTTGTGATAAAATAATCATAATAATTAGTGCACCAAATTGAACTCTTGGATTAATTATATAATTCAAAAAAGTATTGAAACTTGAAACTATTCAAAAACTAATTCATGACTTGGCATCTTTCATAATATGTTTAAGTAACACATAATGCCGGTCCGGTTTGCTGGCAGTCTTTAACTTATCCTAACGTCTTCACGCTAGAAGAGAACCAAGGGTCTGAAATGACGACTCTACTAGTTGACTTTGGAACTCCATTATTTTGAAATAGAGTTTGAGGTCTAATTAATAAAGATCCTTCGATCTTCACATTCTCTATTACCTTTCTCCAATCTAGCTAAAATAATTTCTTTCAAATAAATTTAACTCTCCTTTTTGTTAGAATCATCTGCAAGAAATGGGCAACATCTGCTCAGCCTCGTTATCAGGCGATCTCATTGTTACTCTGTACTCTTACTTGTAGGGCATGTTTGATTTGAGTGATGGATTGTTTATGAATATTAGACTCTTTCTTATTTCAGGAGATGAGAATGAATAATTCAATTACAGTGTTTGGAAATGTCAAGAATAGTAACAAAAAAATAGTTTTTTTATTTACATTCCATGTATGGTTCATACAGACTACAGTAATAGGAATAAAAAACATTACAGTTTTTTAGTAATACTCTTATTTATTATATATATAATTGCAATAAATGCAATAATGAGGGTAGATTGGTTATAAAAAAATTGCAATAAATGCTTCCTATAAAGGAAGGATTGCATACTCAAGGGGCTGAAGGGTATCAGATACCTCTTACATTGGTATTTGAAATTCATATGAATGGTAATAGATTCTCATCGATGCACATACCAAATATTGGAATAAGATCTCATACTCAAACTCCAAACCATGAATCAAAACGCTTTTTGATAATTAAGGGCCCTTCCCTTTTCCAAGACAATTCGCATAATAAAAAATTTATAAAAAAAATAATTCAAAGAAAAAAATTAAAATTAAAATTTGGCTTTGAAAATGACAAAAAGGAAAGTAATGCAAGTTGAAGCTAATTAAAAAAATAATTCATGATTTCGCATCTTTTATACCTACTATATATGTTTGATTAACACAACAGGCAGGTCAGGTTGCTGACAAAATTAAATATCATTCTTCTTCATTTTTCTTACAAGCAATGGGCAGCATACTCTCAGTCTCCTTCTCAGGCGACAACATTGTTTCTCGCTGCTGGGATTTCATTAAGCAACAAGCAGATTATGTGTATAAGCTCGAAGAAAACCTTGAAAAACTGGAAACAGATTTGAAAGAATTAACGAGTATGAAGGATGATTTGAAGACGAGGGTTGAGGGCGGTGAGAAGAAACCATTCATGAAGCGGTTAAAGCAGGTAGATAACTGGATTTCAAGTGTGGAGAGTATAGAAACTGATGTGATCAATCAAGTTTTACAACACGACAATCAATAAATTGATAAACTCTGTTGTGGAGGTTACTGTTCGAAGAACTACAAGTCCAGCTACAAGTGTGGGAAAAAAGTGGCTAGAAAGATTGTGCAAGTCGCTGATTTAAAGAACAAGGGAGTTTTTGCGGAGGTCACTGAAAGAGTAGCTGCACCTGTAGTCAATCAAGTAGCTGTTGAGCCTACTGTGGGCATGGAATCGATGCTTGATAAAGTTTGGAGACTCATTGAAGATGATCAAGTGGGAAAAATTGGCTTATATGGAATGGGAGGGGTGGGCAAGACCACCCTCCTAACCCAAATCAGAAACAAGTTGGCACAAACTCGAAATGATTTTAATATTGTGATCTGGATAGTGGTTTCAAATGCAAAGGATCACAACCTTGAACTTATTCAGGATAATATTGGTGAAAAGATTGGGCTTTCTGGTGACATGATATGGAAGCAAAAGAAGCAGGATGAAAAGGCTCAAGATATCTTTAGGTTCTTGAGCGAAAAGAAGTTTGTGTTACTATTAGATGACGTATGGGAGCCGATTGAAATTACCAAAGTAGGGAATCCTTTTCCTGGTGAAGCAAATAAGTCCAAAGTAATCTTCACAACTCGTTCCAAGGATGTATGTGGTCATATGGATGCTCACAAGAAGATAGAAGTGCAGTGTTTGGCATGGGACAAAGCATGGGAATTGTTTCAAGACAAGGTTGGGAAAGAAACACTTTTCGACATTCATCCAGATATTCCCAAGCTTGCTGAAACTATTGCAAAAGAGTGTGACGGTTTGCCACTTGCACTAATTACAGTCGGTCGAACCATGTCTTCCAAGACGACTCCGCAAGAATGGAACTATGAAATTGATGTTTTGAAGAATTATGCCTCCAAGTTTTCAGGTATGGAAGATAAGGTGTTGCGCCTACTAAAGTTTAGTTATGATAATTTACCAAGCGAGAAAGTTAAATCGTGCTTCTTATATTGTGCTTTATTTCCCGAAGATTATGTCATAACTAAAAATGATTTATTACATTTTTGGATGTATGAGGAGGGAATATTGGATGAATATGCTAATATAGAGAAGGCAGAAAATGAAAGTTACCATATCATAGGCACTTTGCTCAATGCATGTTTGTTGGAAGTAGGTGATGACGAATATGGTGTAAAAATGCATGATATTACTCAGGAAATGGCATTGTGGTTAGCACTTTCTCCGATGAAAACAAACAAGACTTTCCTTGTGGAATCCGGTGCCAATTTGAGAGAAGCACCGAATGTTGAAAAATGGAATGGAGTAGAAAAGGGTGTCACTAATGTATAATCACATTGAACATTAGTTGAAACACCAGAATGCCCCAATCTGCAGACCTTGTTTCTTCAAGAAAATAAATTAAAGACAGTTGTTGAAAGCTTCTTTGATTCTATGCAATATTCTCTTCAAGTTCTGGATTTATCTGGAAATGAAAAGTTAACTCAACTACCATCCGGAGTTTCAAAACTTGCTTTTTTACAATATTTGAATTTGTCAAGTACTCGTATAACAGAGTTGCCAATTGAGTTGAAGGCCTTGGAACTTGAATTTGGAGTCTACAGAGAAGCTTGAATTTGTTCCAATGCATATAATATCAGGTTTTTCCATGCTAAAAGTTTTGAGGTTGCAGGAGTGTGGTCATGATAACAAATGTCCTTTTGACAGTGAAGAAGCAATGTTGGATGAATTGCAGTGTTTGAAACACCTAGAGGTCTTGACATTGAGCATAAGAAGTACCTCTTGTTTCAAACGGTTTTTCAGCTACCATCACTTAGTGACTTGTACTCGACAGCTCCGCCTCCATGTTTCTCACAATTCTGATATATCACCTCTAGTGACTCATTTTAATTAAGGCTTATTATTGAATTTACCCCTTGAAACATATTCTTTTTTTCACTTTGCTCCCTGAAAGTTAAATCTTCTCACTTTGCCCGCCAAACTTTAGATCGCAAGGGTAAATCCTCCCACTTTGCCCTTTGAATTCAACTTCATCCATTTGTCTAGTTTTTATCTCAACTTTGGCCCAATTTTTGACTCATCAAACTTCCACCAAAATCAACAATTGTATACTTATTTTGAAGTTATGAATCTTCTCTTTATAATCATATAAAAATCACACAAAACGGAGCTCTAGAACTCCAGATAATAGATGAAGTTGAGGGTGTAGATGAAAGTGTAAAGTTTGGGGGGCAAAGTGAGAGGATTTAACTTTCAGGGGGTAACGTGAAAAAAAGAGTATGTTTCAGAGGATAAATTCGATAATAAGCTTTTAATTAATGGCCTTTCCAAGTGTACTGATTTGGAAGAATTGAAGGTTAATTGGGAAGCACTTGATGGTCCAAACAGAAGTCGCTTCGTTCAACTTCACCAAGTGAAGGATCAAGATGCTCCAAATGTTTTCCTTCCCAGCTTCGAAGTGGCGAGAGTTGGTGTATCTTTTGCAGGTAATTGTTTGAAATTTTGGTGGTAAAAAAATATAAAAATTTCGAGAAAATATTGATATCAGTAAAAATTAGACAAAAGTGGTGAAAGTTGTGGAAAATATAAAGATTTTATTGCTGCCCCATGAATGAAAATATTGGGAAATGTATATTTTTGCAAGTTATATATTATGGAATTATTAGAGAAACAAACAAGACTCTGTCAGTTTTTGATTGAGTGGGGATAGGTAGTTTTTGTGTTGTATAATGTTTAACTAACATGCATATATGTATATACACTTCTCTTCTTAAATTGTAGGGTATAATATGGTACGTAGTAGAGTTGAATGAAAAGAAGAAGGAGATGGCTGAGAGTGCACCTGAGGGCATATCATTGTACCTGTTGCATAACAGTTTGGAGGTCTTGGGAAAGGAGTTGGGTTTGCTAAAGGTAGGAGTACTATTCCAGGTGTGGGATATGGTCCTCGTCGAGAAATTGGTTCCTCCATGCATACCAGTTCAATTGCTTTAATTGCTGCAACATATAAGAGAGTTGAGTAGCTTATAGGCAAGGTGGAGGAGCTTACCTCTTATATTGTGCAGACGAAAGTTGAGCTTGCTGCCATGAGAAGTTCCCGACACAATGATTCTTGGTGTTTCTGGTGATGATGCATGTTGGTGAAAATGATGATACCTTTGATGATCTTGAGGAAATTAGGTCTAATTAGGTTGTTACACTTTTACTTGTGGCTATGGTATGTGTCTTGGGTATTTTGATATATATTTGGTCTTTTGATATATACTCTGCCCAGAAAATTCAAAGATTGTTCATAACTTTGAATACTCATATTTCACTCATTTCTCAACCATTTTTGACCTTTTTTTATATTAAATTAATATAACCATAACTATGTAGAAGAGCCTAACCTGGATCATGATAGCATCAATCCAAGGGTATCATGTTCTAGCCTCCCTCCAAGCTGCCAGCAGTTCATCATCGTCATCATTCCAAGGTATCTACAGCAATTGGCATTACCATAGATTTATTATATATATGGAATCTAACAGATATGTCATCTGCATCATTTTCATGAAGGTCAAAATTATCTTCGTTTATCAACAATCAAGGGTCTTGAATTAGCTTTACTGCATGCCAACAGTACTTGTAACAAGTAAATAGAACTTAATTTTAAAGTTTTTTCATGCACACGCATAAACTACAATGCTTCTAATAACATATACCCTATCTTTAAGAATTTGCAGTCTCTCTCAACATAATGTATCATGATGCACTGTCATGTACAAATATAGTTGTCTAAAAACAGCATCTTATTACATGTAAAAAAAATTCCTCGAAAATATATAAAAAGAGAAGTGAAATTATAAAAGCTAATAGAAAGTAGAAAGTATAAAAAGAGGTAATGTATGCCTTCTGACATTTTTATATAAATCTTGAAGGTATAAGTAGAAGTATGTGGAAGAGAGACAACCAAACTACCAAAGAGAGTAAGTGAGACCATCAAAAAGTGTGTTCATTTAAAATTCTTCAAGAATATATACAATATGTTAAACAATAAAGCTCTTCTTGTTTACAACTCACTTTCAAGTAAGGTGATAAAACAGTTGTTGCTGGCTTTAAAAACGCAGATGGATCACCTTTTAGGTGCCACCCACTCCTACAACACCCATGAAAGAACAGAATGAATTAAATGCCAATAAGACATGCTACTAAGTTGAAATTGTTTAGACAGACCAACGTAATTTACAACAAAATCACATGAGTAGAGAGACATCCAAGAACCAGGTAAAACCAAAGGGAACAATGTTGATTCAAGGCAGCCATATCATGTCATCCAATGAAAGCCATCAGGGAGAAATATATGGATAACAGAATCATAAAATTTCAATACTAGTACTTCTGTTAGCATGTATATAATTAGCTTTAATTAGCTGTAATTAGCTGTGTAATAGTTGACTAGGTTATTCTTTCCTTTCTTGCTTTCCTAGCCTAATTAGGAACTCTTGTAAATCTATATAAACACCTCAATATGAGAAGAATAGAATAATTCAGTTCTCTAAATCTGCATGGTATCAAAGCCCTAGAGATCTAGGGTTTATTTTCTCTAAGAAAAATTTTCCGCTGCTACAGTGCCGCCTCCGCTACAGTGCCTCCGCTGCTACAGTAACCCCAAAAAAATTTCTTTCTCTTCTATTCCTCTCTCATAGCTAAGTGGCTCAAGGCTTCTGATTCACCGCCTCTAAAGGGAGACAATTCATCCTGCATAGAAGTCTTTTATTGGAAAAATGAGGCTGAACAAAAAGGAAAAACGCAAAAATCTTTCCTCCAAAGTCCAAACCTGTTGACTCTCTTCATAGCCAAGTTCTTCAACTGTTGGAACTTCTGAAATCGCACAATTAACTATCCATGTACAGATGTGCATCACATGTACTCCACGGTGAAAGAAAAACTCAAATTCAACTGCTCTAAAAAAAAAATGACTTCTGACATGTATATGACCGACTGCCAAGAATTATTCGTCAGCTCGATGTTGGACCGTATAGTTGTGAATGTCTGATGAATGGAAATTTTTTTTTTTTCTCTTAATTTAAAGGGTGAAGGGCTTCAAACTTAAGATATTTTTAATATTTATTTATTTATAAAAAAATTAACACTATATCAATAATTAGTTGGTTAATAAATAACACTTTAATAGATGATAGGTAGTTTATAAACAAAAAGTAAACTACTCTTCTATTTTACAGTTCGGTACATGAGGGAGAACTCATCTAAAAAGTTAGAATGACAATAGGTTAACTTTGTACGAATAAAGCACACATTATATTCTATTCTGTGTTTTTTGCGTCAAGCACTCATTTATTTTTATTTTTTTAAGGGCAAATTACTACAGTTATACAGTGGCATTTTAAGCTCTCGGTGACCCTATACCGAATGCCCAGTGTGTGTACCGAGTACTCTGTGGTGTTGTGGAGTGCTCAGCTTTTTAAAAAGTGGCGGCCAATCATTGTGTTTTTGCATGTGGATCCAGCCAATCATAGTATTTTTTCATTTTGTACTTGAAAAAAAAAAATGAAAAAAGTTGAGTTTATTCTTTAGACCAGGAATATGTCAAATAATGCAGCCCTAATCTATTCAAAAAATAAAAATACTATGCAATATTAAGACTGGTATATGAAAATGACAAAACAATATATATAATACCTATGATGTAAAGAACTTGGTCAGTTGGTCATAATTTTATCATATAATTAGTTCACCAAATTGGTATAAGAGAGTCGCCAATTGAGTTAAAGGACTTGTTAAGGCTAAAATACTTGAATTTGGAGCTTACAGAGAAGCTTGAATTTGTTCCACCGCATATAATATCAAGTTTTTCCATGCTAAAAGTTTTGATGATGCGGAACTATCGTGCTAAATGTCCTTTTGACAGTGAAAAAGCAATGTTGGATGAATTGCAGTGTTTGAAACACCTAGAGCTCGACTTTGAGCATAACAATTACCTCTTGTTTCAAACTATTATGCAGCTACTATCACTTAGTGACATGTACTCAATGTCTCAGCCTCCAACTTCTCAATACTAGGTTTTTTGATATATCATCTCTGGCCAATATGAAATATCTTGAAGGGCTTGTAATTATAAAGTGTACTGATTTGGAAGAATTGAAGGTTAATTGGGAAGCACGAGGTCCTAATGATCCTCGCGACTCGATGACGATAAACAGAAGTTGCTTCGTTCGCCTTCAACAAGTAAATGTATATAAATGCCACAAACTGAAGGATCTGACTTGACTTATTTTTGCTCCAAATCTTACCATTTTATATATATGGGACTGCTCAAGAATGGAAAAAATAATAAATTTGGAAAGATTGGGTGGAGTGGCAAATGTGGTAAAAGAATTGAACCCATTTGCAAAACTTATATACTTGGCTTTGGAGAATCAATGCTGCAGAGCATATATGAAAGTGCCTTACCCTTTCCATATGTGAAGGGAGTCTACACAAGTGATTGCCCAGCACTGAAGAAGCTGCCACAGGACTCAATCAAGGAGTGCCCGAGGATGCAATCTCATCATTATTGACGGAGAGAAAGATGATCCAAATGTTTTCCTTCCCACCTTCAAACCTTGGAAATGGTAAGTAGTGAGGGGCTTCCATATCATTTGATTCCGACTAATTGGCAAAGGCAGGCAGCCTTGCAGGTAGCCACAATTAATTGTCTGAATTCGGTCACTTCCCATGCTACCAAATTAAATTCAACATGTATTATTCCTTTTCTTCATCCTTATTCCTTGTTTTTTTTTTTTTTTGCTTTTTTTATTGAACTCAACCAACTATTTTCCTCTCTCTCCTATATATCATATACTACAGGACCGAATAAGTATGACTAGATTAATTAAAAAAAGGGGTGAGACGTGAGAAGAATGTTCTGGGAATTTCAAAGAATACTGTTCATGAATGTTAATTATTTCATTGAAAAAATTTGTCACGTATGTATATATATATATATATGTGTGTGTATGCGCGCGCGCGAAGGCTCTAGCTAACACTAAAAATGAAATGATCGAGAACTGGAAGGAACAAAAGAATATATATAATATTTACAAGAGGTATGTACAAATGTAATTATTTCTAAGATATTTTTCCATGATTAGTATTTGATAGAGGTAATAAAAGTTGACCTGCAGATGAGTCCTTAATTTAGTTATTTTGAAAGGAAAAGGGAAAACTGTTAGAATATGTTTGAATAGAAATTTTAAAAGTTGTATCTTTTCAATTTTTTTATGAAAAGGTGTGACTTCTCACTTAAAATTTAGGTTGCAACTTTTCATTAATTATGAAGGGTTGTAATTAGTTTTTATAGAGATAACCTTTCAATATCTATGGGCTGCAACTTCTCATAGAGAAAGGTTATAACTTTTCATTGTGAAGGGTTACATGTGAAGAATTGCAACTTCTCATTGTGAAAGGTTGCAATCTTCCAATCCCTATAAATAAACATCTTCACATGGCATTTAGAAATAGAATCAAGTTGAGTATTGTTAGTTCTTCAAGGAAATTAGAGTTGTCAAATACTTAAGAGAATAAACACACAAGTTCGCTAGAATTCAAAGTTTGAGTGCTATACTTTGAATTAGATAGTTGTATCCGAGGGACGGACACCCATCTGAAACTACAAGCACAAGAGTAGGGGTGAAATATCTGTCTTAAGACATTGCTAAGGCAAGCCTCTATCTACTTTCTTTTATATTATTCTGTAATAGATTGAGTTAAAGTTTATATTCTTGTAATTGTATTTAAATTGTTATATTTGTGAATTTTACATTGAGTGATATTATTGAAAAATTTTCGGTATTTTTTATTTATATATTGTGTTTGCAATCCTAACTTTGTTCCATAACCAACAAAAACTTGCTCATGAATGAAGATTATCACTCAACTATTGATTGTTACAATGATAGAACTTGAATTTTCTTGGATTCTATGCCGATCTGGTATATGAACAAGATAAAAAGAAAAGTTGTTTAAATACATTTTGATTGTAAATTGATAGGAAAGCTATTCCTTTCATTAATTATTAATTAGAGTGATTTAATTATAAGTTACTGATTCTTGAAAAAATTAATCAAAAACATTCAAACTCAATATTTTATTTATAACTCACTTTTAATTTAATTTCAAAATAACATCAACTTATTCACAACCACAAATTTAATTTCAAGGTTATATCAAATCACCCACAACCCAAAACCCTAATCATCTACTTCTAAATTTGTAAATAAACATCAAATTTATTAGTTTTCGCCTCTAATTTTCTTTTTCTTTTTTCACTTCATATTTGCAGTACAGTTTCAGTTTTTTATATTTATAGTAAAGTTTCAATTCTTTATATTGCAGTACAATTTCAGTTCTTCATATTTGCAGTACAGTTTTAGTTCTTCATATTTACAGTACAGTTTCAATTCTTCATATTTACAATACAGTTTCAATTCTTCATATTTGCAGTACAGTTTCAGTTCTTCCAATTTCAATTTCACATTACAATTTCAGTTCTTCCAATTTCAGTTTCACATTACAGTTTCAGTTTTTTAGTTGTAGTTTCACATTACAGTTTCAGTTCTTCTAATTTTAATTTCACATTATAGTTTCAGTTTCAATTTTTACTCACAGTTTTAGTTTCATTTTTTTTTTTTTCAAAGGTATAATAGTATAATTAAATATTGAATTTTGGTTTTAATTTCAATTTTAACTTTATATTATTATATTTTTTTAGTTTTCAAGTTTCAGTTTTAATTAACAAATTAAAATAGTAGCAATTTCAGTACACAGTTTTAATTTTGTATTTTCATTTTGTAATTTTAGTTCATAATAATAAAAGAGAGAGAGAGAAAAAAAAATAAAATAAAATGAATTGCCAACCACTAATTAAAGAATTAATAAAGGCCACTAGTCACGTAGTCACGGTTACCTTTTTGTTAAATAAACTAACCTAATTGTTACATTATATAAATAAGTGTAGTACATATTAAAATCAATAAAAAATATGTAGCATAGAGTAATTATTCCTATTAATTATGTTCGTTAAGGTCCTATTACATATAGCTTTACAAAATTCACTTATCAAGCAAAATAAAGCAAAAGAAAAAGATACTTTTATTTGAAAAAGCTAGTGCTTTATGAATTTCTTTTCATTAGTGTTGTCCAGTAACTTTGTTAAGAAAAATATGGTATTAAAGATCAAAACTGCACGAAAAGCAAAGGTTTATGATCATTATGGACCTACAAAAAAGGAAGTTTTACGCGGTCATTCATAGATGACCATATACTGCTCTTATCTTCTAAACCCAATTCATTAGAGTGGACAAAAATGTCTCTTTTTCATAATTAGTTATAATCAGACCTATTTCCTTCACTCCATCTTATTTAAACCACTTGAACTAAGAGTTGTGTGCAACAGAAAAATGGGTTGCAACTTGCAAGACCTCTTTGTCGCAATTTATAGGGAACAATTATTACAAATCTCTCATTCCGAGGATCCTAGCTCTCAAAAAAAAAAAATTAAAAAAAATTTTCTATTTATTTTAAATAAATAATATTTTGCAAACAGCGTGTAACATCTACTCAAGAACTGGGCCAACCAGCTAACATGAATACCAAAGCTCTGTCTTCCGGTGGGTCCTACCTCCCGCTAGATCTAACAATTTGTGTTGCCTCTGTCCGTCTTGTATGTGCATGACAACCTACAAAATTTAATAGTTTGTGCTGCCAGTTCTTGATGTGTCTCCACTTTAAGAGTTTCCTTCATTTATTTTTTCTAACTAAATTTTGATCAAATAAACAGGGGATTTTAATTAACTTGTCATTGTTGAGAGACAGAGCTTAACCTTGAGCCTAACCTTGAGCAGTGGAGGGCCTAATTTCAATGATGTCATGGATTACAGGATTAGTAGTTTTCTATATTCTAAGATACTTTTAAAATATTAGTGTTCTGTGTAGATCAAATTTGAAGCTGCATGCAAATGGGTCTTTATTTGAAACCTCCACCAAACTTATTGTACCAGAACTGATGGGATTGGGAGCCCCACCACCCACTACCCACACCGGCTCCATTACTGGCTTTAAATTAAAGTCGGGTCAAGTATCCAGGTTCACACTGCCCTGAGCCATGAGTTTTTGATTGAGTCCTGTTTTTTGTATAAATTATTGGGTTTTTGAATTTAAGTCTTGGGTGAGCCCTGAGCCCCACCACCCACTACCTCTTAAGACCTGATGAGCCGGGTCAAGTCTTCAGTGTACCAAGGAGAATCCAAGGAGGCCTTTATCCACAGTCCACATTATCAACTCTCTCTCTGTCTCCCTCTCTCCCCCCTCCTGTATGTGTTTGTGCTACTCTCTCAAAAGTATTTAGAAATCTTGTAATTCTTTCGATCCATTTTCGATCGATCTGCAAGCAATGGGCAACATATTTTCAGTCTCCTTATCAGGCGATGCCATTATTACTCGCTGCTGGGATTCCACTATTGGACGACGACAACAATATGTCCGTAAGCTCCAAGAAAACCTTGAAGCTCTGACAACTTCTTTGGAAGAATTGACGTCTATAAAGAATGGTGTCAAGAGAAGGGTTGAGGTCGACGAGCAGCGGCCATTCATGAAGCGGTCATACCATGTACAGTGGTGGATTTCAAGGGTGGAAACTTTGGAGGCTGAAGCGAACCAAGTTGTAAGTCAGGGCAATCAAGAAATTGAGAAACTCTGTTGTGGAGGTTACTGTTCGAAGAACTACAACTCCAGCTACAAGTGTGGAAAAGGTGTGGCTAGAATGCTTGTGCAAGTCGCTGATTTAAAGAACAAGGGAGTTTTTGCAGAGGTCACTGAAAGAGTAGCTGCACCTGTAGTCAATCAAGTAGCTGTTGAGCCTACTGTGGGCATGGAATTGATGCTTGATAAGGTTTGGAGACTCATTGAAGATGATCAAGTGGGAAAAATTGGCTTATATGGAATGGGAGGGGTAGGCAAGACCACCCTCCTAACCCAAATCAGAAACAAGTTGGCCCAAACTCGTAATGATTTTGATATTGTGATCTGGACAGTGGTTTCAAATGCAAAGGACCACAACCTTGAACTTATTCAGGATAATATTGGTGAAAAGATTGGGCTTTCTGGTGACACATGGAAGCAAAAGAAGCAGGATGAAAACGCTCAAGATATCTTTAGGTTCTTGAGCGAAAAGAAGTTTGTGTTACTATTAGATGACATATGGGAGCCGATTGAAATCACCAAAGTAGGGGTTCCTATTCCTGGTGAAGCAAATAAGTCCAAAGTAGTCTTCACAACTCGTTCCAAGGACATATGTGGTCATATGGATGCTCACAAGAAGATAGAAGTGAAGTGTTTGGCATGGGACAAAGCATGGGAATTGTTTCAAGACAAGGTTGGGAAAGAAACAATTTTCGACATTCATTCAGATATCCCCGAGCTTGCTAAAACTGTTGCAAAAGAGTGTGACGGTTTGCCACTTGCACTAATTACAGTCGGTCGAACCATGGCTTCCAAGACAACTCTGCAAGAATGGAACTATGCAATTGATGTTTTGAAGAATTCTCCCACGGAGTTTTCAGGTATGGAAGATAAGGTGTTGCGCCTATTAAAGTTTAGTTATGATAATCTACCAAGCGAGAAAGTTAAATCCTGCTTCTTATATTGTGCTTTATTTCCCGAAGATTTTGTCATAGCTAAAAATAGTTTATCACATTTTTGGATGTGTGAGGGAATATTAGATGAATATGCTAATGTAGAGAAGGCAGAAAATGAGAGTTACGATATCATAGGCACTCTTCTCAGTGCATGTTTGTTGGAAGCATACGACGAATATGATGTAAAAATGCATGATATCACTCGGGAGATGGCATTGTGGTTAGCACGTCCTCCAATGAAAACAAACAAGACTTTCCTTGTGGAATCAGGTGCCAATTTGAGTGAAGTACCGAATGTTGGAAAATGGAAGGGCGTAGAAAGGGTGTCACTAATGAATAATCATATTGAACATTTAGTTGAAATACCAGAATGTCCCAATTTGTTGACCTTGTTTCTTCGAGGAAATAAATTGAAGAAGGTTGCCGAAAGCTTCTTTGATTCTATGCGTTCACTTCAAGTTTTGGATTTGTCTAAAAATGAGGAGTTAACTGAACTACCATCCGGAGTTTCAAAACTTGTTTCATTAGAGCATCTAAATTTGTCACAAACTGGTATTAGAGAGTTGCCAACTGAGTTAAAGGACTTGTTAAGGCTAAAATACTTGAATTTGGAGTTTACAGAGAAGCTTGAATTTGTTCCACCGCATATAATATCAAGTTTTTCCATGCTAAAAGTTTTGATGATGCGGAACTGTGGTGGTAAAGACAAATGTCCTTTTGACAGTGAAAAAGCAATGTTGGATGAATTGCAGTGTTTGAAACACCTAGAGCTCTTGACTTTGCATATAACAAGTACCTCTTGTGTCCAACACTTATTCAGCTACCCTAACTTAGTGACCTGCACTCGACAGCTCATTCTCCAAGTTCTTAACAATATGAGGTTTCTTGATATACCATCATCTCTGGCCAATATGAAATATCTTGAATGGCTTTTAATTAAAAAGTGTACTGATTTGGAAGAATTGAAGGTTAATTGGGAAGCACGAGGTCCTAATGATCCTCGCGACTCGATGACGATAAGCAGAAGTTGCTTCGTTCGTCTTCAACACGTATTTATAGACCACTGCAGAAAACTGAAGGATCTGACGTGGCTCATTTTAGCTCCAAATCTCACCGAATTATATGTAATGGACTGCTCAGGAATAGAAAAAATAATAAATTTGGAAATATTGGGCGGAGTGGCAAATGTGGTAAAAGAATTGAACCCATTTGCAAAACTTAAGAGGTTGGGATTGCTTAATGTACCACAGTTGCAGAGCATATATGAAAGTGCCTTACCCTTTCCATATCTGAAGTTTGTCGGCATAAGTAATTGCCCAGCACTGAAGAAGCTGCCACTGGACTCAAGGAGTGCCCAAGGATGCAATCTCATCATTAAAGGAGAGGAAGAGTGGTGGAATGGGTTAGAGTGGGACGACAAAGATGCTCCAGATGTTTTCCTTCCCACCTTCCAACCTCGTTTATAAGAAGTGAGGGGCTTCCATATCATTTGATTCCGACTTGGCAAAGGCAGGGAACTGGTGGATTTGACTTACAGTTGCAGGTAGCCACTTAATTGTCTGAATTCGGTCACTCCCATATATGCTACCAAATTAAATTCATCATGTATTAATATTATTACTTTTTTTCATCATTTTTTTATTCAACTCATCGGTCAACCAACTTTTTCCTCTTTCTCCTATGTATCATATACTACTGATTCATAATAACGTACGTCAATCATTCTCTCTCCTTCTGGGCTTTTCACATGGATAGGCCCGCCATTTTGGGTTTCAGTTTTCCTGATATCCATAATTTTTAGTCTCAATATGGGTGATGTGCTTTTCCTGCCCATAGGAGTTGTGTGTGACCTGGGGTTTTAGTCTCAGTTTCCGGCCCGCCATAAGTTGCATCTTTTATATTATACAGCAACCACTGCGAAAATCTAGTGAATAATCATGTTGCATTGAAAGGATGCCTTGGGTTCTATATAAACCCAGTATAGCTCATTCCAAATATTAATTAGAATTCTATATTTTATTCACTCTATTATATTCTTAAAAAAGAGTACAAATATATAATTGGTTAGTTGGAGTTCAGAGTTGCAGTGTTTCAATTTAAAATTATTGATTATTATTGTATCCTAGGACGAACACCTAAGGAACTGAAAGCACAAAAGCAGGGCCGAAATTCTGTCTTTTAGGTACATTGCAATTTGCATGCAAGCCTCAATGTTAATATGTTAGTACTTCTTTTGCACTACTAGAAAAATAGGCATTGAGCACAAATATATGTGACAACTTTTTTACATTGAGCACTAATATAGTTGATATGTGCTGTATAATATTTAGACATATATATGATTTGTGACACCTATATGTGTCCCTCGTATTAGGCACAAATTTTGGTGCCTAAATTAACGTTTAAATAATCTCTCATCACATCAACATCAAAATTATTGTTGAACTTTTTATATAAACACAAATATATGTGTCCAATTAAATATTTAATATGAATAATTACATTTTTCAATAAACCCTTAAGATTTTTCTACCTTTCTCTACATGCCTCCGTCTGTTTCTCCCTCCCATTGTTAGATTCTTTCTCTCTCTCTTTCTCTCTCTCTCTCTCTTTCTCTTTCTCCCTTCCCTTCTCACTTGTTCTCGCTCTGTCTTTGTCTCTCACCCATTCTCTTTCTTCCTCTAGCTGCTTCCGTCACGGACCGCCGTTGTTCGCTGGCAACCCAATCAACTCTGGTGGTGAGAAAGGTTGCCAACAGTGGACGGGGGTAGGGTCGGTGGGTTTGTTCATTTTTTTTTTTCGCTCACATTTTTCCTCTATCTCTCTATTAATTTGTCTAAATTTTGGTAGGTGAAATTCAAATGGCAAGCTCAGTGGAGAAGGAGGCTGCAAAAGAGGAGGTTGTTCCCTCGGGCTGGATTAAGAAGGTATTTAATTACTTTCTTTCTATTTGTCTTAGCTTTCTTGTTTGCCCATAACATTTTTCTGGGCTTTAAATTCGTGAATTTTTTTGTATCAATTCTAGTTTATTTATTGTTTATTTTGGAAAATTTCATTTCGGTAACTATGAGCTCATATTTTTCTTGGGATGTGATTCATAATATTTCATTGGTGAACTTGGAAGCTTTCTTGTTATTTCCTTTATCTATTTTTCTTATTTTCTAATTAATTGTATTAAGCTTTTCCTACCTGGCAGTTGCTTCTGGCGTATGCTTATTTCTATTATATAATTCATATAAGTAGAATAGTTAATGTGCTTGTATTTGGGATTATGAGATATATTAATATTGAAAGTTGATTTTTAGGCTAGTTGCCTGATAGTCAGCCAAAGTTAAATCTTTTTGCTCTCACCAGGTGGGTGCGTGGGTTTGTTTCTGTTTTAATTTTTTTCCTCACTCTAGTTCTGTTGGTTCTGTTTGCAGGTTAGGAGGTTATGACTTTATGAGAAGGTGATACATTCATGGGTGGGAATATTTGATAAAGAAAGCTATTCTTGTTGATGTTTTATATTCACATTGAAGGCAAGATTGTGAAGGTTTAAAATAAAAGTTACTTTTTTTCTGGGTTTGGTTCTCAATTGTTATTTTGCTACATGTCTTTGATTTCTATGATATAATTTTTGTATGAACAATACTTTTATTGAATGAAAAGGCTTAACTTTGTTGTACATACCAATATTTTTTTATTATTAAAATATATTTTTTGCGCACAATTTTGTAGTTTTGACATTTAAGTATGTCACGTCAAGTACAACAGTATTGTAGATGAGCTGTTTTATTGTTAGAGTAGAGACAAATATTTGTGTCGTTTGCCCCAAATATCCAATTTGTGCTCTATTAACAATGGAAACCCTGATTGCAGAAACAAATATATTAATTGTGGCTGCATCGTGCCTAATGTCATTAAGACACAATTATTTGTACCTCTTATGTCAAAACGACACAAATAATGCACTGTGCCCTATAACAATTTTTCTAGTAGCGTTGTGCCTGTATTTTTTTTTATTACTAAATTAGAGTTTTTATGTACATTCATTATTGAGTTATTTATTATCAAATCTATATTTCTGACAACTATATTAATTTGAATGATCTACTGAAAGAATAGAGAAGCGTCCTCTCATTCATAGTGAAAAAAGAGAGAGCTTTCAACAAGGAACTAATTAAGGAATTC
>QANT01001926.1:0-17323 GCA_003254885.1 Purshia tridentata | reverse complement strand
AACCCGATACCATTATCCATCAGGAAGTAACTTGGTTCCTGGAAACCACATAAACCTCATTTTCATCACCCATTCATCCGCTCTGTCTTTCTCAAACACACAAATGGCGCTCAATCTAACCAACACATTCCTCCAAGGAACATCCTGCCCACCAGTCCTCCCTCCCAAGAAGGTAAATTTACCCGAAACCCAATTGAATTCATTCAGCATCGGTTTTACTATTTTAATTATTTTTCTTGATTTTCAGGTTTGTGGTGGTGGGTTGGGGAATTGGCGGGGTGTGGTGACGTGCAGGAAGAAGGAGATACACCCGGAGTTCCACGAGGACGCGAAGGTGTACTGCAAAGGAGAGCTGGTGATGACGACGGGTGGCACCCAGAAGGAATACGTGGTGGACGTGTGGTCAGGCAATCACCCCTTCTACCTCGGAAACCGGTCGGGTAACCTCGTCGACGACGACCAGGTCGAGAAGTTCAGAAAGAAGTTCGGCGAGCTATCTCAGCTCATGGAGATCCCTGTCCTCAAAGGAGAGATTGTGCTCCCCTCCAGGCGCAAATCGGCTGCTGGCAAAGGAGGCAAGAAGAAATAGAACAAAAAAAAGCTATTTTCTTGTTGGATTTCAATGGAATAGAATAGAATTCAAAGTTTGTTATGTCAATATCTGCCTTGTTTTACTTGGATTGTGGAGTTGTTAATGTGTGACCCAACACTTAGCATTGGAAATTTGTTAATTCTTATTTTGAAGGAAAATGAATGTGGGTTAGTGTGTTTGATTCGGTTAAGTCATATATTACATGAGTTGGAGGAGCTAAATTAACTTTACATCTCTGTACAATGCAACTCCCCAATCTCCTTTGTATGGCTTTAGCTTTTAAGTAAATTAGGCAAGTGCAGTTGATATCAGAGTATGTAGTATATGTACATTTAGGACTTGGAGATGGTTTTATTTATTTGAATGGGAAGAGAAATCTTATAGACATTAATAAGATGGTGATATTAGCCTCCCTCTTAATTAGAACTGGGAGGCTAATTAAGAGTGTTATCTTCTAAAGCATGGAAATGGAATCATGCAAACAGAAGTAGTAGTTCTACTTCTGTATTATTATTATGCTTATTTTTAACTATGTGCAACAAAAGTAACATCGATGATGTTGTTGCAGCTAAACACTGTCATGCTTGCTTACTTATTTAGTGGTCGTACCAACGTTAGACCAGGGTTTGATCAAAGTTTTCTTCTTTTTTGACATCTGGGGTGCTTCTGATTCTTGCCATTTTTAGAATTTTCTGATCCGGGAATTGCTGATTTTGCCTTCGTGATCTGGGGTTTTTTTTATTTAGTGACTTGTGAATGTTTGGGTGACTTTTGTGCAAAGTGCTTTCTTTGCTTTTCTGTTACATAAAGCCTGTAGGAGAAAAACATTTTCCTAAGATTCCTCAATTTTGCATTTAAAGGATTAGAATCTCTGGAAAGTAGTCTGCGTTTTTTTGACCATGGATTCCTGTTGTGCGACCTTGAAGGCCAATGCCCATCCGGGGGTTAAAGGGTTTTGGGGTGAGAGTATCAGGAGGAGTCTAAAGAGCAGAGATTTGAGTGCTCTGTTTTTGAAAAGTTCGAAATCTGAAAGCAGAATTAGAAAGCTTAAGTCTGGTGTGTCATGCATTCTTACATCAGATATCAACCAAGAGAGTGTGGTAAGCCGATCCCTTGTGCAATTTTTAATTTTTATTCCACAAAATTAAACTAGTATTTCTCAAGTACATTAATTTTCAGAAGATTAAATAACAATAATGTTAGGAATTATAAGTTGATATTATTTAATTTTGAGTTTTATAAATCTATGGATAGAGACACTCTACTCTCCACTAATAATATATTCTTTACAAATAATTTTTTTTAAATTTTCATGTGTATTTAAGGTTCAACAACAACAAAAGGAAAATGAAAATTTTCAATTAAAATATTTTGTTGTCCCCTCTGCCCTTCCCCTACCCTTGCGAGATTAACGGGCCCGCCATGAATGGTGGGAGTCCAACTTCTTCATCCTTTTTTATTTTATTTAATTTGGTAGAATATATAGCATTTAATTTCAATAGACTACATATTTTTCCCTAAGTAACTAAAATATCTTAGATTATATGTTGCATCTACAATTCTTAGATTATATTTTTATCTTTTAAAAATGTTAATTAAATGCTATGAGAAGCTCTCCTATCAATTCATCATCTACTTCACTATTTCATGTTGTACTTTTCCTTCTCATTGTTCTGCTGCCTCTAATTAATATAAGCATGAAGGGCTATTTAAAATTCGGACAATGACAGAAAATCATTAAACTAATTATTTGTCATTCAACAAGCATATAAAAGCTAATAAAACAACTATAAAGTATAAACATCAATAATTAATATTGACACTTGAAAAGCTAGCATAAAGATTAAAGACACGGCATTTGGTTATATATATCTCTAATCAAAGCCAAATGTTAATGTGGGACAGTGGGACCACATTTTTTGTTTTGAGTATGATTTGTTTCAATTTCAGGTTGCAACTTGGATTATATTTCTTCTCTTTAGGACGCAATTTAATGTTTATGATGTTGACTTAGCCTATCAAATGCCTCTGCCTCTCCATTAAATAATAAAGCGCCCTTTAATTGTCAGTTGTTAACTTGTTACCAACTTAATGCAATCTATCGTCCTGATAAATTCCTATGCGTTAATACTTTCATAATTAGATAAATTCATTTAAATCCTCAGTACTATGGTAAAATAGTCTAATTTTAAGATTGATCTGACTAGTCCAAAGTATTTTGCTTTTGAATGTTTTAAATTTAGTAGTTAAGACTTAAGAATATATTCCACGTCGGAAAAGTGAAGCATTGACTTACTATTATATAATTTCATAAGTCTCTCTACTTATTGTAGTTAATTTTTAAGTAGATTTTTCAACTACTACACCATGTTTTGATGTAGAAAACGGAGAGTTCATCTCTTTTCACATGAGGAAGAAGATGAGGGACAAATATATTGTAGTACGTGTTTGTATGCATATACATACATATATATACATTTAAAATATTGATGGACCCTGAGTTATTGGTGATATTGTTAACGATTGAGCTGTGGAACGAAGGGACAAGGATATTATTGCTCAAATTAATATATAAAAAGACAACTAGATGATAAATAAAATAAATTTTTGTATTGAACCAGTATTATGGATTGAGATCAATAATGTTGGGTTTTTGCTACTGTCTCCAAATAAAAAAAGCCAGAGAGATTGTAAAATGCAGGCGTGTACTCTTGTAGTCTCGTGTCCAGTTCTATTATTTCCCATGTAACTAGTATAATAGACATTTTAATTTTGTGGATGAGGCTTCAGCTTCAGGTTGGCCAAAAATAATTATTGAAATGTTTTTATCACCAAAAAATACAGCAGTGGGTGACCAGTGTAGGTGGTGGTGGTAGAGGGCTAGCTAGCTAGATTGCTAAAGTCTTAAAGTGATGGAACAAGTTTTGGGTGCTAAATGCTAATAAACAAGGAAAGCTCTTTATCCCTTTTCTTGGCTTTTAGTTCCACAATGCAAATATCAAGTGGATAAGCTCAAACTGCTTCATTCTAAAGAAAGAGGACTCCAAATAATAAGTCCTAACATTTACGAAATGTACTCCCACAACCCCACACCAAATGGAATTATTTCTGCAACCACCACCACTAGATAACAATTCCTCCTCCTTTTTCTTTTTTTCTTCAATGGGTCTCCTAAACCACTCAAAACAAATGACACTCATAATGCAAAACATGGAAAATTAAAAATAAATTGTTCAATAAATAATAAATCATTAATAATAGAATGATTTGGAAATGCATTGACATATATTTATAGGAGCTGAAATTAACATGATAGTGGTAACTTTTATTACATAAATTATAATAAGAAAAGCGAGTGTAAAGAGGTAGACAAACTACCCACTGCTTAATGTAAAAGATTCATGAGAGACCCAAATGGAAGATATGGGGAAATTGCCCATCAATAGTTTAATTATATAGTGCCTAAAGTAGACAACAAAAGTGACTTTTTCCATTAGAAGATTACACCCTTTTGAATTTGAATCACATTCGTTAAGAATGGTACATCATTTTTATATTATTAGTGATTATTGATCACTTGCTATCATGCGCTTGGAAAATTAAAAGTCATAGAATTCGGCTTGAAAGGAGTCTTGACACTTCAATCATATATGTGATCATCAAAACAATTAATTGTGCATTAGGGAAGATTAATGTCAAATTTTTATGATTTTTTTTGGCAAGTACCAAATGTCTAATTAATCTTTGTTTTGGGGGATTTGAACTAATTAGTATATATTAATAACAAAAATAAAAGAAGATCGAAATGAAAAAGGACGATGATGATGCATTGTGAAGGTTGCAAGCTTAGAGCACTAAGACAAAAATTGTGGACAAGAAGCCACAAAGCATGCAAAACAGTTGAATTGACTGCTCGTTTAGTTTTGGTGATCAAACACAAATCTTAGCATCCTCATCCAAGCAATGCGGGGAAAATGACAAAAACTCCTTCAAACATTATTAATTGCTACCTTTGACACCCAACCACAAGCTGTGACCAAAGCAACTAGATCATCCAAACAATCCAAGGCATTTCCATATTCTCAGTTTGTTTTGTTTTGGGCTTTTGTTGTTTCTACTTCAAGTTTTCTCATGACACATTAATTGGCCCCAAACTGACGCTCAATTGGACTTCACGTTTACACCGTTGTCTGAAAACTAGTCACTGCTTTGTTTTTTATTCTCAATACTTCAACCATCTCTGTAATTTTAGCTAATCAAAATTCACTAATTTTGACCCATATATGAAACACATATTCTAACTTTGGATAGAACATATTTTTGGATATGTAGAAGAATTTGGTAGGGACTAGGAATCGATGAATCACTAGCTCTAATATAGTCATTGTCGGAATCTCAAGTAAAAGTAATAATGCAAATTCACATCAACCTTTCTCTCATTTTTCTCAATTCCCCTTCTTCTTTCATAAGAAAATCAAAGAAGATAACACAAATATACACCAATCCAATACAACCACTATTTCACACACACACACACGCATATATATATTCAATTAATTAAATTATTCTCAAACGATCAATAGAGCACCAACCCGAGTCAACTCGATGAACTCAGAAAATTAAACAATCAAATGCCTATCAAAATGCACAAAAACTCGATTAAATCTTATTTACTTGTAGTCGTTGAGATTCGAGACAATACTACTGCGACTCTGTACATGGATCCCTCTGCGCTAAGTAGCAGCTAATCAACCTCGAAAAACAGTAAAAATACTAATTAATTTGTAAACAAGTTACTTCCTAATTACTCGATTAACTGAGAGGAGCAGACTCAGTTAATCACTGATCGTCATCGTCATAAAAGACTTAATTAGACAAAACAGCCATGCCGTTGATCTCTGTTCTTCGCTCTTTCCTAAACTCTTCCCTCTGAATCAACTTCTTCTTAGCAATGAAAGCCTCCACTTGCCGATTGAACTCCTCATCGCTCATTTCATCCACAGTCGATCGCCTCGCTGTCTCTCCGCCGCAGCTGGCAGTTTTCCGGTGAATTTCCGTCTCCAATCGCTTCAAGGCACTCTTAGAGTTGTTCACTTTCTTCCTCATAAAACTCTCCGATTGAGTCCTCCGGTAACGCTGCTTCTCCACCGGATAAGCCACGTCATTACTCTCCACAAAACCAGTAATTGCATGAATCGGAGGGACCGAAGTCACCGGAGTGTTCATTTCCGTAACCGTTTCGGTTTCATGGACTGGAGGAGATGCTACATTTTCAGAGCATACAACTAGTGCGCTATTGTCGCCGAACGACCTCTCCACCAGCGTCGTCTCTGTTGCCGGAGAGTCAACTCCGGTGACGATCCTCCTGCGAGACTCGGTGTTGACGACGAACTCGTCGTAGAGATCGGGTCGGGTATTTCCGGTTGCGGAGTGGTTGTTGTTGTTGTTGCCGGTAGGATTTTGTCCGCCGGCGCCGGACAAAACGTAGATGGCGAAAACGATCGCATTGAAGAGCACGAAAACAAAGAGGTGGCTTTTGAAGACGGCGAGAAGTTCGCGAAGAACGTCGCCGGAGAATTTGGCAGCGACGGGAAGCCACGTGGAGGAGCGAGAGAGGGCGAAGAGAGGCGTGAGCGCGACGCACGCCTTAAAAAGCCACTGGAGGTTTTGATGGCGACGGTACCTTCTCATGGCATTGGCTTTCTCGGCCTTGACGTTATCAAATGTTTGGTTTGAATCCATGTTTTGAAGAAGAGCAGTCAGGAATTCGGAATATGAAGTGGTGTGTGAGGAGTGGGGAGTGGGAGGAGAAATGGAAGATTTTCCGGGAAAATTAATTGAGAGCGAGAAAGAGAAAGGAAAGTGCGAGAGAATTTTATGGGATCATGTGGGTTGGTGTTGGTTCTCTTCTTCTATTGGAGTGTGTTTGAAATGGTGAATTTTATAGAGCTCTGAATAAGAATAATATTCCATTTGTAAAATAATATGGTATAAAATAAGAAGAATCATGAAAATCCCTACAGGATATTTTTCAATGAACTGGGTAAGTAGAGCTGTGACCCCCGTCAAGCACGTATGGACCCGGTAGGTTAATTCCACTACTTGCAAATAGCTACACCCTTCCCTATATATAGTCACTATATCACTGTATTACTATTAAGGAAGAGTTTAGCCTAATATCATTAACCAAATATGGGAGATAAATAAATAACAACACATCTAATGATTCATATATTAGGCTTTCAAAAATAAAATGATTGATATATTGAAATCAATATGGGTTGAAGACTATTATAATTCTCGATCGACCAAAAAAATTAGTAAGGCAATTCAAATTTGTGAACTCTTTTCACCAATAAAAAAAATCACAAAATTAATTTTTGAATCGATGATTAAATGATGCTCCAATAATTAATGAATACTAATTATACAACATTATTCTTGTTTTATATAATAGAGTAATGAATGGTATTAACTTCATCTTCATCCAATGATGAGTTGCATGCATGGTCATCGATATGAGGATGTGACCCTTGAAAAGGAATCACTCTTCTGCAGGCAGCGAGTTGGAATCAACATTGAGCCACTTCTTCTTCTTCTTCTTCGTGTTAAATAGAAAAAAATTAAACGAACTGAGAGTTGAGAGTTGTCGCAACCTGTCAATTAAGTCAATTTGAGGCCATAAAATATTGAATTGAATTTGAAGGGAACTTGCACAAACGTAGAATATGGTTCAAGCAAACTTAAAATTACCGACTGCAATTATAATCAGATTAAAAAAAATTTATGATGAATTTCAACAAACATTAATTATTATATAATAATGTAAATGTTTATTAGTTGTATAGCAATCATTAATTCATTATCTCCGTCCACAAAAAAAATAAAATACTTTAATTCATTTTCTGCAAGCGAAAAAAGAGTGACAGAGACAGATAGTTGGGTGCTGGGGACAACGGTTTGGTCGTGTGAGACGATGAAACCCATGAAACTAATATTTTTATTTTTGTTTTTGGCAAGAAACCCATGAAACATTGAATTTGATGGACGCATAAGAAAAAGTAGACCCCAGGCACGCATCGCGTAAAGGATTGCCCTCAGCCGTACATCAAAGCGGTTGGGTCCACACTCCACAGTCCAGATTACTAGTTCTAGACTTGTAGTAATTGTGGGAACCTCACGTGATTTGTCACGTGACTCATCACCTCGCCTGATTCAAACCAACTACACACAGCTTTCTGTGCAGGAATGAATCCAACTCTTGCGGCCAGACTAATTTCTTGGTGCATCAATCAACTGCCCTTTCCATTTTGCACACGTGGAGGCAAGCCAATATATTGTTTACAAAATAGAATGTATGTGATGTATTTTTGATCCTTAGATCAGACAGATTCACTTTTTTTCATTCTTAAATGCATACAATGCTGCCACATACTTGATTAATTAGAGTCTGAATGAACTTCATTATTACAAGCTTTGGGCTTCCATGCCCAAGTAATTGAAGATTAGGTAAAGCCGTGAATGTGATGTTTAATTGTTAGAGTATTACTTAAAACAACTTTACAATTGGAAAAAAGGGCTCATAATGAATCTGGTGGGACCAATCCAATCAATTATGCCAAATGATCCTCATCCCTCGCCAACATTTTTAGAGGATCATGTTTCTCTGAAATCATTCTGCTTACCACCGTTTCCTATTTTATTGTTTAACTTTATTTTTGCTGCCACATTTTATTGTGACTTTTGCTACAAAACCCCACACGAAAAAATAAAATAAAATAAATCCATACCACTAATCACCACCTTTTAAGTCCCTGCTGCTGTTGCTTTAGTATGTTTTTGGGGTTTTGGAGTTGAGATCGGTTCTCTTTGAATCTTCTGCTGTTTTGGGAATTTCGGGCTTGCTAAACAAAACTTATTAGTTTATGTGTAATTTTCTGTTTTTTCGTTTGGTGTTGAATTTGTTTTCTTGTTTGTGCTTTTGGATTTCGTGTGTTGGGTTGTGGCCTTTGATCCGGGGCTTGCTCTTTGTATGTTGGTGTACGTACCTAAACCTATTGGACCTTCTTTGTTTATCTTTGTCCTTGTATTTTAGGTCAAGGAAAATAATGGAGTTTTGTTTAGGTGGACAAATCTTGAGGAGAAGAAACGCTTGGTGCTCCAAAACCGGCCACGTCAATGAAGTATTTGATCAACTTGAGTCACTTGATCAAAAGAAATAGATAATTAATTTTGAAAAGCAAAACAAGTCATTCTCTCGTTGGTGGAATCTTTATAATAAAAAAAAGCTACAAGGCAATGACCCTAATGGAGAGGCCTGAAAAATTAGACATGTTAATTTGGTCCAGGAGTTGGACTTTCACAGCAGGTAATCTCAACCATATAATGACTACACATAACACTACCATTACGACCAACTGATTTTTCATACAAGATTATTCTGTTAACCATCTACTTTTTTTTTTTTGGGCCTTTGATTCTCTCTTTCATATGTGCTATTTATAGTACAAAACAGTGTTTGGTCGTTTGAGTTGAATAAATAGAAGAGCTGGCTTGGAACGAATTTGATGGTGGATGGGGTTGGTCAAATTCTTAGATGAGAACCCAGAGGCGCTTCACACTGTCATGGTATGTGAAAGCTTTTGCTTTGGAAATGGTAGTCTTTCATGCTTTTTAATTTTATATAAAGTCGATTAATTATGTGATTATAATCCCAATTATTGATTAAAACAGAAGAACATCTTGACTTGGGGAGAAAAACATGGTCAAAGTCGTTTCTAACACTGGAAAGAATTAACGAGAAGTTGTATGCCTCCAAGGTACTAATCACTTAATCAGTCAGTCAGTCATGACTTTTGACCTTTGTGTCATTGTATATGCTTGATCAATTTCATGTCTATTCTTGAAGACTTGAATCAATTAATTAATTGAATAAATAAATGGTATCCATGAATTAGGTGGGTGAGTCAAATTGGGCTGAACTGGGTCGGGAGAACCAACTCAAAATTTCCCGAGATTTACCAAAATTTTGGCAAAATTTTTGAAATCTTGTTAGGTTTGCGTTAAGTTTTTCATATTCCAAAAAACTCAAAATTTTACTCCTTGACTGAAGCACGTGTGAGCAAAACTAAACTCAACAGACCAGGTGGGCCTGTTTTTCGAATGGTTAATGATAACTTGGACCTAAAGTGTATGGGCTGAATGATAATAGTGAAGCATCAAGCTACTGAGCTACAGAGCGAGAATTGAGAAAGACTAAAAAACTCAAAAGAGTGTGAGGTTCAATCTCCATCGTATTACCTGTAGAGGTCAGCCAGTTGTCTGGGACCTGTGCAGCCAGTTGACCCTGTGGCTGTGCCAAGCCCTATAAACCCAATTGGGCTGGAAGCTGGGCCTTTGGATTCGAACAAACTCCAGGAGAAGCTGATGCAGCTTAATGAGAAAGTGGAACAACTGACATATATGTGAGAGAGAATCCAGAAATTGGAAGCGATATGGAAGAGTTTAGAAACCATAGAGGTACGTGGTGACAACTATATTCAAATTGTTCAACACAATTGTTAATTAAAATTCCAATTTGATTTGCATAACTCCATGTTAAACATCAATCAATATCATACAATCTAAACAACTTATGTTAATTCATTTATTACCCAACCTACTTGGTGTACTAATCTGTTCTAAAAAAATCCGAACCCTTTACACATTTGGGATGAAGTAAAAGTAAGGAATGGTAAAACACGAGTTTCATAAGTGCAGTAATTGTAAGTAGCATAAAAGCTTAACCTAAACCATCATGTAGATGAACTTGTTTGTTACTATTAGTGCAGAGTTCAAAGCACATAATTCTGCTATATGTGCTTATAAGTTTATATTGAATGGCTATTCAGACTAAAACCATACATAAATTTAAATTAATACTTAAATCCAATTTTAAAGACTGAGATTCAAAAAATAGATATTTTAAAATTTTGACTCATATTATCTCTTAAAATTAAGATAACCAATATAAATTTTTAAGCACATATAGCAGAATTATGTACTTTGAACTCTGCACTAATAGTAACACACAAGTTCATCTACATGATGGTTCAAGTTAAGCTTTTATGCTACTTACAATTCCTGCACTTATGAAACTCGTGTTTTACCATTCCTTACTTTTACTTCATCCCAAATATGTAAAGGGTTTGGATTTTTTTAAAATAGATTAGTTCACCAAGTAGGTTGGGTAATAAATGAATTGACATAAGTTGTTTAGATTGTATGATATTGATTGATTTTTAACATGGAGTTATGCAAATCAAATTGGAAACTTGATTAACAATTGTGTTGAACAATTTGAATATAGTTGTCACCACATACCTCTATGGTTTCTAAACTCTTCCATCATTGCTTCCAATTTCTGGATTCTCTCTCACATATCTGTCAGTTGTTCCACTTTCTCATTAAGCTGCATCAGCTTCTCCCGGAGTTTGTTCGAATCCAAAGGCCCAGCTTCCAGCCCAATTGGGTTTATAGGGTTTGGCACAGCCACAAGGTCAGCTGGCTGCACAGGGTCTGCAACAACTGGCTGGCTGACCTCTACAGGTAATACGATGGAGATTGAACCTCGCACCTCTGCGGAAAAGGGCATGTTTGAAGAACCAAGAGTCGGCACACCTCAGTTTGGCAAAACCCTATAAAGATTAAAACATTATTAATTAACAAACAATACTCAACAAAAAGGAATGCATTAATCATAAAACCAATGTGAACAAATAATATAAGAAACCTTACCAACGCTAGGACACACAGCTGCATTGAAAAAATTTATAGCAAGGAAGTCGACAAAGGATTTCAAGCAATACAACGTCAGAGAGAGCATCAATATTAATATTCATCATCAATTTTGATGATGAATTTCTTGCTGATGTTGATGATCGTCTTTTTGCTGATGGTGGCGACGACGACGATGTTGTATTTGATATTTTTGGGTGATGAATTTAATCGGAGGACAGTGCTTCAAGGGACAACTGGGATCTACTACCTCTCATGATGGCAGAAAATTGGGAGAGAAGTAACCGAGATCTACCCTAGAATTCTTTCTCCAAAACAGCACAAGATACATATATATATATAGTAAAATGAATCCCCAAATTATATATATATATAAAACGCAGTTTGCCGATTTACTGTTCATACTGTATGTCTTCTTATGAACAGTGATTTTCCCATTTTGTCCCTGTGTAGTTACAATTTTATCCTTGGATGTCTTCTCTTTTTTGGCTTTGGTCTTCAGTTTTCTCATCTGCTCTCTCTCTCCTCACTTTCTTTTTCTCCCCAGCTCTCTTTTTTGCCTTCCTGCGACACCACCCTGCCTACACCGAGCTCGGCCTTCTCCAACCACTTCCCGACCGACCGAGCCCATCGGCGTGACCCCCCAGTCGCCAAAACCTACTCCCTGGCTTTCTTCTGCCGGCCCAGCTCCCCCTGAACAGAAAATAGCCCACAGAACCCAAGCAACTTCAATGGCCGATTCCGACCACCCTAGCTCCGATCATCAATGTTTTTTATGGGTTTTTCTTCTCTAGGTATTTGCTTTCTTCCCCTTAATATTTGGTTTGTCAATTTTGAGGATTTTGAGTGGTTCAAAAAAAATTCATACCTGTGAGGTTTTTTCTTTAAAAAAAATTCATATCAATGAGGTTTCTTTGCAAATAGAGGAGGAAATGGAACTTTAGGAGGCTCCAATGTTTTACAACCACTCTGTATTGCCATAGGAGTAGGTATTACTTGGAAACTGCCTTCTTTGACTCCAAGCATTCATACCTGCTTATTGCTTACGCGGCTTGGCATGGTTTGAGTTTATGTTCATGCTACCAATATGAAATAGCACATGCGAAGGTGCTTTGTGAATATTGGCAGATAGCAATAAGAGGAGAAATCTCTGTGTCTATTGATTGTTGCAATTTTAAAAGTTTAAAATCCTCCGTAACATGAATTGGTAAATTAATCAATTGTATTTGATGAACAAAGTCACTTGGTAAATTGACGGTTAAGTTTGTCAAGATCCCAATGCCCATAAGTTTTATATTTATTTATATAAATATACTCATACAACTTTTGTTTCTAGAAAGGAGAGGGTATAAAGCAGACAACCAAAATTTGATTGTAAGTGATGGGTGAAATTCAATGTAGCATTTTATATGAGCACACTATATTGTGTAAGCATTTCTCTCATGATTCCGATATACATTAAGAATTGATGATGTTGATCATCATATACATATAGAGAGAGTTAAATGAATCACAAGTTTTAATTACCACATCCTGAGGGTGTGTTTACATTGCCTAACAAAATTACTTTTAAATGATCATCTTCATCTCAGCTTAATGTGGTGTCCGAGAATTGTTCCCTGAACAAAGGGATTGGTTCTCTTAAACCAAGGCATTTATAGGAGATGCTTTTACTCAAGGATTTGTCATCTTACTCGGTGTGATCCTAGGAAGCAAGTGCCATTCCTTTTGCTGCTGTGACTGCTTGGTGTGCTCTCAGCCGTACTGCTAACATAGCTGAGGGTATGTTTATCTATCTCAGATATTAATTTCCTATAAAGTATCTTGAATTATCTGGTAGGGGGAATTGGAACTTTAGGAGCCTCATCTTTTACAACCACTCTGTATTGCTGTAGGAGTAAAATAATACTTTTTTTTGTTAGACATAAAAGTAATTTTGGATGTTCAAAACATTTATATGTTGAGGCTTTATGCTAAACATTTATATCTTATCCTTTTCAACTCATGGAGCACAAAAGAGTTGTTATGGCGGTTTAACCTTTTGTATCAGAATTCATAGAGCCCCAAATTAGAAGAACTTCTTTGTTCACAAAATCAACAACTCGAGGAAGAGATGGAATTTATAGGGGTGAGAGAGAGAGACAAAGAGAGTGAAATTGCAAATTCATTCTTTGTTTGTTCTTTCTTTCTTTCTCTCAAGAGGGATGTCCACTTTGCTTTACACAGCAGCGCAGTTGGGAGTTTGTTACTGAGATTCCCATCATTGGTGTAAATGTGATGAAACTCTTTTTATAATCCTCTATTGTAGGATTTTCTTTCCAAGATTCTCTCAATTAAATAACATCAGCCAAGCTTAAGTTACACCCGTCCAAAAACTTTTGATATGGTGTTTGTCTACTTGGTATTTAATTGTGAAATTTTTTGTAAATGGTGTTTGTCCATTTTGTTTTTTGGGTTCATTTGTTTTAAAAATTATAAGATTTGTACAATTTAGATTGTTTAAAGAATATGGCTTGAATACTAGAGTTGACACAACAACTAATTTTGTATGGTTTAGTGGTGATTTCAAGTTTGCATGGTTATATGTTTTGAAGGTCTCACTCTATACCAATTATTGTGTATTTTGCTCAAACGTATTTGTTAAAACTGTCCATTAAACATTTTACCAAACAGTTATTGTTTAACTTATTAATTTTGAATACAAATCCTGCAGAATGACTTTGCTGTTAGGTCCTCCTTAGCTTTAGAAAAACCACATTACTATTGGCTTTGATAAGAAGACTTGATGAAGATTTAAATGTAAGAAAGATTAATTTCAGGGTTTTTTTATTCTATTCAGTTCATATCTCCTCTGGTCTAATAGAGGGTATAATTGATGAATCACCAATATTATATACAAAAGAAAAGAAAAATATCGAGCCAGACCTGACATTGATGTCTATCTAAAGGTGAGTAAACATATTGAAAACCAAATATTCTCAGTCTGCATTTTTTCATTATATAAAATTCTTCTTAACACTTCAAATTCTTCAGGAGAAAGCACCATTGCAGAATGACTTTGCTGTTAGGTCCCCCTTAGCTCTAGAAAAACCACATTACTATTGGCTTTGATAAGAAGACTTGATGAAGATTTAAATGTAAGAAAGATTAATTTCAGGGTTTTTTTAATTCTATTCAGTTCATATCTCCTCTGGTCTAATAGAGTGTATAATTGATGAATCACTAGTCTTCACGGAAAGTTATGCATAATAGGCATCGAATGAAAGAATTTGTACTTCAAACAACATCAACCGATATTAGTCAAAATGATCGGTCAAAAACACAACTCTTTTTCTCAACTAGATGTCAAATAGTAATCAAATTATGGTCAGTCAGAATACCATGTATTTAATACAATTCAATTTTCCTTCCATAGAATTTAATGTTCTGATTTCATATTTGGAAAAATTGTATACATGTTAGCAAAATTATGTACAAAAGAAAAAAAAAATATCGAGCTAGACCCGACATTGATGTCTATCTAAAGGTGAGTAAACATATTGAAAACCAAATATTCTCAGTCTGCATTTTTTCATTATATAAAATTCGTCTTAACACTTCGAATTCTTCAGGAGACAGCACCAAAAGAGAAAAACACCAGTGTAATTACTGATTATATTCTCAAGGTACCACTTTGACCTTCGTTTCAATTTCCAAATGCACACAATAATTTAAATACATTTATATGATATATTTTTGCTTTGAATTTATTGCAGATTTTGTGACTTGAAGTATGTGCCAATACTATAATGGACAATGAAATCATAAGAGGTATCTCAAGTGGAGAAAAAAAGAAAGTTACAATAGTTACAACATAGAACTAGAACAAGGCATTGTATTTCTAAAATTATTTTTACTTTCACAATACACATTGTTCTTATTGTTAATTCTACACATAAGAAGGTAATATGATATGAGTAGAAGTTACTCAAAACCTCAAATATAATACACATTGTTATTATTTTTAGCATGGGTAACACCCGCAGCATCACGCTGGCACAATAACTAGTTCCCACTAGAACTAGGAAATAAATCAATTCCACTAGAACTAGGAAAGAAATCAATCACCAAAAACAGTTGGGCCCACACTCCACAGTACTTCACGTGAGTCCTCCTGCTCCATAGGGTCATTGAGCTTCACAGAGCTTCCTCTGCAGGAATGGATCCAACTCTTGCAGACAGACTAATTTCTCAGTTCGATCTAAAAACAAAAAGGATGAGAAGTAACTGATATCTAGCCTAGACTTCCCAAGAAATCAACTAGGAACCCCAAATTCCCAATACAACTAAGAATCTCAATACACCTAAGAATTTATGGGAAAACCAGAAAGAGGCCCATAACCTTGAAGTCTAGACTTTAAAAAAGCCCAACCCAAAGACCAAGCCCAAACCCGATACCATTATCCATCAGGAAGTAACTTGGGTCCTGGGAACCAAATAAACCTCATTTTCATCACCCATTCATCCGCTCTGTCTTTCTCAAACACACAAATGGCGCTCAATCTAACCAACACATTCCTCCAAGAACATCCTGCCCACCAGTCCTCCCTCCCAAGAAGGTAAATTTACCCAAAACCCAATTGAATTCATTCAGCATCGGTTTTACTATTTTAATTATTTTTCTTGATTTTCAGGTTTGAGGTGGTGGGTTGGGGAATTGGCGGGGTGTGGTGGCGTGCAGGAAGAAGGGGATACACCCGGAGTTCCACGAGGACGCGAAGGTGTACTGCAAAGGAGAGCTGGTGATGACGACGGAGATGGTTTTGTTTATTTGAATGGGAAGAGAAATCTTATAGACATTAATAAGATGGTGATATTAGCCTCCCTCTTAATTAGAACTGGGAGGCTAATTAAGAGAGTTATCTACTAAAGCATGGAAATGGAATCATGCAAACAGAGGTAGTAGTTTTGTTTCTGTATGATTATTATGCTTATTTTTAAGTGTAAATTATTCAAAAGCCACTAAATTCAGCCCGATTAAGTAATAAACACTTATATTTAATTTATCTATTTTTCAGCCATTATTTTATAATTTATTATTTGTTGCAGCCCTTAATCAAAATTCATTTCTTGTGTTTTTATTTTTATTTTTCACATAAGGTAAAAATAGCAAGCAAATCCACCAGACCAATTCACCCATCAATCTCGCAAGCTTCATTGACCCACAGAGCCATAGTCGTAGCTTTGTTGTACGACCAAACCAAGACCCAAGACTCATCTCTAGAGTCATACGTCCAAAGAGTGCTGTGTGTTAGTGTGTGAAGTAAGGTTTTTGGTCTTTGAGAAATTTTTACTCCGCCTAAGTTTGAATCTATATTTATCTTTTAATCTTTAAACATGATGGACATGTTTGTTTTCTTGTTGGTTTGGACTTTGGAGAAGGAAACAAAAGTTTATTGTAGGAAACTAAGAAAACACTTTTTTACGTGATCTGAAAATCTATCTAATTCAAAGCCAAATGGGACATGAAATCAAGTGATAGTTATCAAGAGAAGGATGAAACTTCAAAAAGCTAATTGGGTTGGGTTGGGTTGGGAGGAAGACGGTTTTTCCTCGTGAAAGATATTACGCAGTAAAGAGTTATACTTTTAAAGTATAATTCTTTTATTTTTAAAATATAATTTTTATTGAGTTAAAATTTAGTTTTAGATTTTTGTTCAGTTACACTTTAATTTATTTTTTTTTTCTAATTTTATATGTTAAGAGTTACACTTTATTAAATTTTTTCCTGAAAATTACACTTTATAATTTCTTAGAATTACACTTTACTTAATTTTTTTTTAAATTTTTTGTTTTATGTTTTTATACTTCTATATTTTTATAGCTAAATTTTTTTTGGCTTAAAAATATATTTTGTCGTTTATTAATAAAGAGTTATATTTTATAGAAAATTACAAATAAATCAATAAAACATTT
>QANT01001925.1:0-51233 GCA_003254885.1 Purshia tridentata | reverse complement strand
CTATATATTTTTTTACTTTTTTATTTTAAAATATTTTTATAATTTTTTATTATTTGTTATCCACATGGCAAATATGTGGCATCCACATCATTAAACAATTTCAATCAACAAGCCATGAAGGCAATTAACGGTTTTGTTGATGGAATCACTAATGGCGTAGGGTTTTAAAACTGGTGGACTCATTAGAAAGTTTTTGAAATTTAAGAACCCAATAGAAATACCTCTATAATTCGAAGGGGTAATATGTATTTGAACCTTAAATTAATAACATTTTATCACAAATTAATATTTAAATTTAATAGACATAACAAAAACTCTTATATAATTATAAAATTATTGTATATAATATATTTATTAAGTTAATCGGATATTCAATACGAGTCATAAATAGTAATACTATACACGCCTTATCCAGGCAGGGCTCCACAAGGATTGGCGGAGTTTGAAGAATTTTGCCATCATGTCCTGGTGCACGCGAATTCTATCCTTGATGTTACAAAATTTCAATTTTTTTGTCTTTAAGGGTTTCATAAATTCATTATTTTCGTTTTTTTTTTTTGAGAGCACATTTCTTTTGGTATGTTAAATGTTTTATAATAAGTTGTCAGCCCTCTGAGATTAATTTAGAGGTAAATATTCAAGATGCTCCTCTTTTGTAATTTTCTTCTCTTTTTGTGCCACTGTAATTGTCTTCTTTTTGGTACTGAGTGGACTATCATTATTGCGGGTGAACCACATAAATCTCATCTTTTAGGAAAATGACAAATTCAGTCTATGTAGTTTGTATGTTTTTCAATTAGGTCTCTATAGTTTCAATTTTTTCATTAGATAAATGTATTTAGTTTCGATTACAATTAATGACAAATTAAAAGGTCCATCAATGTTGTAAACAGAAATTTTAGGTTTTTATGCTTTAAAATCATGTTTTATAACCTATTTAATGCACAAATGATTGATTGAGGCATAAACAAATCGCATTTTAGTCTAAACTAAACATACAAGTTCTTTAATTGAAAACATTCAAACTATAAGTGCCTAATTGTCATTTGTGTTAGTCAAGTGGTGAGGGAGGGGTTGGATAAAAAGAGAGGATTAAGATAGATACAATTTGAATCCCTACAATGTCTCAAAAAAAAAAAAAAATACATGCAACTCAAAATGATTGTGTACAAAGGAACCTATAGATATTAGATAAAACAATGCTAGAGTTGCAACTTTTTTTTTTTTTCATTTTACGTGTCATCATTTGATTTTGGATATGGTGGAAGAATTTATGCATTCATTTTAAAACCAATTGATAGTAAGAGGAGTAGCCCAAACCTTTATAAACCACTAATAAGACGCTCACATCTTCAATATGGAATTTCTCTTTCATTTTACGTGTCATCATTTGATTTTGGATATAGTGGAAGAATTTATGCATTCATTTTAAAACCAATTGATAATAAGAGGAGTAGCCTAAACATTTATAAACCACTAATAAGACGCTCACATCTTCAATGTGGAATTTCTCTCAACACATGATTCTTTTTTTTTTTGGGTTTTTATTTTTATTTTTTAATATTTAATGTATAAATATCATACTTTTATATGAAAGAAAAGTTAAAATGTGTAGCAGTACTGGTCAGAATATAAGCATTTTTGCATTGAACTTCCCTTTTTCCATCTTATTGCTTCTATACTTGGAAAAATTGCATCAACATTAATTACCACTTCTGTACATCAAACAAATCCAATGTCCTTTTATTATGGAAAAAGAAAAAGAAAAAAGTATGTACCCAAATGGCGTACCCATTCCAACCCTGAAATTGTTTGAGACCGATGAGCTAAAAGAAAGAACCCCACATCATGGGTGAAAAAAACTAGAGTCTGAAGCAACCAGGAAAAGGCCTCTGAAGCCTTTCCTTCATTCATTAATTAGACCCACAAACTCCCAAATAGCAGTACAATAATTACAGCTCAGAAAATATTTTAAAGCAAGCACACCAGGACACTCCACAAAAGCTCACAAGCCTCACACAAATACCCAGAAACTTGAAAACTCCTAAACCAGATTTTCTTTTTTCCTTTCCCCCAAAGCTTGACATTACTCAATGGATTATTTAATTGTTCGAATGAAAACAGAGCACCATATGGTTTATATTATTTGCCTAGTTGGCTTTTTTCTAATTTAATATGAGAAATTTTCTTTACCAAAGCAGAAAAAACAGGTCAGGACCAATTAAAGAGGTCTTCAATGCATTGTTAAAATCCATGTGAAGGCATCAACAACCTTTCTCCAACCACCAACCAATCCTCCCCTTCAAATATGTATTTGTGCTTCTCATGGATATCTGTGAATACTGTGTCCTTTTGTGAAGAATTTTAAGTCCTATGTGGAAGATCTATGAAGTATGTGATGCAAAAAAAATTAATTACTTACATCACAAGTGGATTGTCTATCATTTTTTTTAAAAGAAAAGATGTTTCAACATCAATTGACAATTAAAAAATACAGAAATTGACGACATAATTTCAGATTTTAATGCTTATTTAGCTCAAGCTTTTTGACCAAGTGCAGTCGGCCCTTAGCTATCTATATGTAGTTTGCAAATGACAGCCACACAAATTAAGATGTACCTATTGTTGGGAGCCCACGTTGACCCCTAGGTTACATTGATCTATATATATTATCCCCAACTGATAAAACGACAAGGCAAAATTGCGGCACCGATTTTATCTCTTACATTTTAGGGTTTAGGTCCCAAATTGTGAGCTCCAACCAAGAGCTAAACAACAAACTTTAGACTCTAAAAAGGTCATTCTACATCTAAAGTAGTAAACCCTGTTGGCCCAAGGATAGTCAAGGGCTTTGAGCAATCATATCCATCCTATGGACTCAAAGTCTATGGTGAATGCTGAGGTAGGATAGTTGTAGGATAATTTGAGATTATCTAACCCTCGCTTGTCCAGTGTAATATTAAGATCTGATTAAGCTCTGTTTGGAAAGCAGGATAGGTCTAGACAGTACAAAAGAGTAAAAGAGTAAAAATCATATTGGGGGTAGCTTTTCTAGTGGAGAAAGAAGAAGGTAGAGATTGCTAAAATAAGTCATAAGTGAAAAAATTATCTCATTAGATAACCCATGTGTTTGAAAGAAACAATTGTCCTGTGCTTAAGATAAGACGTTGGGTTCCACACTTCCACTAAATCTCTTGTGCACAACATACTTAATCACCTTTTACCCATGTGAATTAGGTCTACCTCTAGTCCTTAATCACCTCACTCTTTTGCACCAACATACTTGTATTTTTACATTCTTTATTAACAAAACATCTTCAAGTAACCAAACCTATTGATTATCGTCGTAAACTTGGCCCAATTAAATTGTTATATTCTATAAATTGGAGCTCTATTCATACATACATTTACATAATGGAGAGAGGTAACATAATCTACTGCTTCTGGTACCTTATAGCTTAGAGGCATGAGCTGTGACTGTACTCAAGGCAACTGCTGTCTTTGAACCAGATAGGCGCCCCAAGTGCTTGCAGATGAAGTCCCCAGCCAACATGAGCTTTTTAAGGTCTACGTTGGTCTTCACTCCAAGTCCATTAAGCATGTATACAACATCCTCCGTGGCAACATTGCCAGAAGCACCTTTAGCATATGGACAACCCCCAAGACCAGAGACCGATGAATCCACTGTACTGATCCCTATCTGCAAAGATTTTAAATTTTTTATTAAAATAATATTACCTTGCAACATTGTGAGATTAGTTGGAGATCTAGAATTATGGTCTTTTTTGTTATGTATTACCTAAAAAGGGAAATCAGACGCATTTAGAAAGTGGCCATTTTGAAGGCACATGAGCAAAAAAAATACAAATGAGGATCATCTTGACAAAAATTTCATTTAAATCAAGCAGTATACAAGTTTCACTCATTTAGGAAGCTAGAAGAAACAACTTGGAGTCACTTATGAAATCACCAAAAAGTGTGATTACCTGGAGTGATGCTAGTATGTTTGAAAGAGCTTGCCCATAAGTGTCGTGGAAATGGACAGCAAGTTTATCAATGGGGACCACATCAATAACAGCTTCAAGCATTGAAATGACGGTACCTGGAAAGAAAAATTTAAAACCATAAAAGTTAATAAACAAAATACATGGTAACAGCACGCTGAAGTTTACACGAGCTCAAAGATGTACAGAAGTGATTGAGCAATTTTTTTTTTAAAGAGTAAACAATTTTACTGCCATGCACAAAATAAATTACATAGCAGTGGACTAGAGATCTACTACAAAAGATACAACACGGACTGAACCAGGCAGTACAAGCAAACCAGAAGGTTACAAGCGTGACCAGCCAGAACAAAGAGCTTAAGACCAAGGAAGATTAACACACTGCAGCCTTCCAATTAATCAAAATATTCGAGAAAAAAAAAGGTCCATAGTCAAAATATGCAAAGCCCACAGTGCATATTCTTTCCTGTAATTCATCCTACCCATCTCTGACCTTGTCTTCAGAAATTTTTTTATTTCACTCTAACCAAATAACCCAAAATACAACAAGCACCAAACATCCCCGTTGCTACTACCCAGTCTCCTCTTTTGAAACATTTAAGATGTGTTTATCTTTCCATGTGCCACTGCCCAAGCAAGAACCTTGACCTTGGAAGAAGATTTTGACTACCAGATCCGACCAGCAGGGTCAAATATTGGATAGTGAGAAGAGTAACTTAGAAAGCTGCTTAGAATTAACCAAAAAACTCTCAGATGCCACTAAACTCTATCTCCTTGCATCACTTCTAGAAGGGTATAAGCGAACACTCTCCAGCAGCAATAGCATCAAAGATATTTCCTCTGCCTCTGCATCGTTTAAGTTCCTCCTAAACCCAAAATTCCGACTCAGTGGATAAAGAAACAGGTCAGAAAATCTAGCTATTGCTGAATTCTGGTAGCTAGATAGATTGTATGGTTGAGGAAATGGAAGCTTCAGAGCATAAAGTTTTTGTAACTCTCTCTCTTTCTCTCTCTCTCTCTCTATATATATATATATTTGTGTAGTTTTCATGTTGAAGGAGACCACAGCCTATTGTCATGATGTAAACCATAAATAGATACAACTGTTGGGAAGTTATTTTGATACATCATTGTCTAAGGCATGGAGTGTGCTAACATTGCAAGAGCATCTACTGCCTAAGTTCGCTTTGGAAATGCACAAACTATGTGGAAATGAATGCATAGATAATGTGGACATGAAAGATAGACTGAAGTAGATCACAATATCACCAATCAAAGAGGTAAGTTCCCACACTAGGAATTAGACTAGGGAAATTCTATTTAGAAGTAACTCAGCTTCCTTTGACAATACTTGCATTTTCTATGTTATAAGTAACTCAGCTTCCTTTAAATTTCTAGTTGGGAGAGTCAGTCCTAGAGTTCAATAGATGCAACTCTTGTATCTCCATATCCAACCCACTGATTGTAAGATACAGGAACTAGGAAACTGTCTGACCAGTATAGCATAAAACATGAGAAAAACATATTTTGGAACTAAAGAAATAGATTTTGGAACCAAAGAGGCAAGACGAATATATCAGCTTGGATGACCACTAACTAGATTAAACAGAAGCAAAGCACTAAATTACCTGGAGTCCCAACACCAATCGTATCACCAAGAGAAATTTCAGAGCAACCCATATTGTAAAGTTCTTTGGCAACGTATGCTACTTGAGATGGGGGTACGATTCCTTCCACTGGACACCCCACAACACAAGATATATATCTAAAAAGATCCGAGAGTATTACATTGTCATATTGCATAAAAACTATATCACATTTGCAACTCAACATTTGTCCACAGAAATATAAGAGATATGCAAAAATTTAAATATTGTAGACAATACAGACAATGAAAATAGGTAAAAGAAGTCTAAGATTCTTATGAAATTTTGGATTTGAATATTTGTTGGTCAGGCTGCAATTGAAAGTTTGTAAGCAATCTAAAGCAATTGTCATGATTCCAGAAAAAAAGAAATAGTGCTGTAATTAAACAGATAGCAATAACTGATGGATTTAGAGTTGAAAATCATCCTAGGGAACCTTACAGAACTTCACAAAATCACAAGTAGTCACAGGAAAAAAAATAAATTATAAGAATACTTGATGTTTCAAAATATGGGATAGCAGAAGATAAAAAATTCCATATAGAATCAAGGGAAAATATTATTTTGAAAGAAAGTAATTAGTTCTAGTGGGAGTGAGAAGACCCCTGCCCCTGTCTGCCGTCCTCCCCCCACCCCCCCAACAAGAGAAGAAGAAAAAGGGAATTAGAAGACATACCCACGTACAGGAATTGAAAGCTTTGTTGCAGCAATAGCTACATCACGGTAACGAATGAGACTATCTTCGATACTGCAATTTATATTTGATTTTGAAAAAGACTCAGAAGCTGAGGCAAATATGGCAACTTCCCTTGCACCAGCAGCAATAGCCGCCTCAAAACCCTACAAGAAAGCTCTACACAATATGAATAAGTCCACCCATCTTCTTATGAGTTTATAGTTTTAAGTTTATCACTAGAAAATACTTACTTTAAGATTAGGTGTTAAGACAGGAAATCTAGCACCTTCAAGATTCCGAATTGCTTCCATTACATTTTTTGCATCTGCCAGCTGAAATTTAAAGATCAGCAAGATGCAAATGAATTTGTAAAGCCAGAAAACAGAAGTCTTGTATAGGTAAAGAAATCCATTCGTGGAAAACCATAGCCAATGAAGAAAATGAATTTGAAGATGCGCTAAATTTTGTCTTATAAGTGAAAATGATGTTTCAAGGGGACCCAACACAAGTACAGAAGCAGTAAAAAAAAATTTAAAAATAAAAGAAAAAGGAACAAAGAAAGCTAAAAACATACACAAGCTAGACATCAAACAGACACAAAAATAAAGTATTTGAAAATTATCTGACTCCAAAATTGGGAGCTCAATTCCGTCAACAACTTACTATTCCTTTCCAACAACATGCAACAGATCAAACATAAAGGCGTCACCCTCCAAACTGCCCGTCAATTCTTCTTAACAAACTTATCATGACACTCAGATGATAGATCAAAACAAGGTCCCAGCATAACACAAGATTCATATGCAATCACAAAGATAGAATGGTATAGCAAAAGAATCAACCAGATATGTTTATTAGATGAAAAGAAAATTGAGTATGTTCACCACTTAAGCTGACAACTTCAGTACAGATCCTTATATAGTCCATAATCCATATAGGGCCCTTCATAGCCCCAAGTATGAGAGGAAAAACAAGAAAGCACATTGATTTCAAACGATTCACTGAAAATAGCTATTTCAAATATATTGTATCTAGTTATTTCAAATGCGTTATTTTAACTTATTTAGCCTTATTGTCAAAATCCAACTCCTTTCATTTAAATCATTACATCCAAATGGACCCTCAGTATTTCAGACATTTTCTCCGATGTATACTTTTAGAGGCGTCCACGAACAATAATAAATGATTATGATATCCAATGCCATTTTATCAATAAAATCAAGAAACATAACTGTTTACCTGCGGAACCCATTTGGGTGAGACAAAACTTGTAGCCTCAACAACAGTCAATCCTGAAGAAACTAACATTTCTATCAATTTAACCTTTACAGCAGCAGGAACAATCTGCTTCTCATTCTGCAGTCCATCCCTTGGACCAACTTCTACTATCTTCACAAACTCTGGAATGCTCTTTAAAATCTTCTGGGTAACAAAATTAGTAGATTATAAGAAGGAATTCAATCAAGGAATCATATGGGTACAACTCCAAATCACGTATAAATAAATACTTGCGATAACTCTTGGGTTTATTTGAATATATGGAATAAACATACATTAATTGATTCCCTTGTGGCACTTTGATTGAAAAGCGAGCTTAAATGACGAATTGACAAAGACCGAGCCTCAAATCCCTCAACATCATTACCAGCTGCCCTGTAATTCCGACGCAATCCTGAAACCGATCCATTCTTATACGCATTTCTCATTTGTCTTGACAACTTATGCAAAGGCTTCGTCGCAAACATTGCACTGAATCTACAACGCTGAGCGAAAGGATGTTAATAGTTGTAAAATTTTGACACAAAAGAAGGAAAGAAAGAAAAAGGAACGAAGTCATTTTCAATTGAATTTAAGCGACTAACCTTAATTAGACGAGATTTTAACAGTTCGCTTGCAGTCGCAATGTCTTAAGTAAGAAATTGGGCGAGAGAGAGAGACGATGTTGTGGATAAGTGCAGCATAAAGCCACCTTGTTCATTTATATTCCTCTTTCTCCATGTCATCATCAGCTGGCCATGCTTCTTTTAACGACGACATGCTTGCATTTGTTAAGGTTTACATGGGATGGGATCTGGGAGTTAAATTTCAGTTTGGTGGAAATTTTCATTGGAAGTTTCAATGAGAAAATTTCAGTTTTGTTAGAATTTTGAGAAAAATGATAGAAATTGCTATTAAAATACAAAAACTTTGTTATATTTTTATTTAACATATAATTTATTATATTAATAAAAAAATTGAAAAGACCAAATTTTATAATATGTTTCATGTGTTAAAGTGATTATAATGCGCGCTGAAGACAAATATACAATTAAATAAAATTAGTATAATTAATAAATGAAATTAGTATATTTTTTATATTTTATATTTTTTAGAATAAGGTATAAGATATTAGAGATTTAGGTCTTCTAAGGTATTTTTAATTATTTTTTGTATAGAAATATATGGTTTAGAAATTAAAAAAACAAAATAAAACCCTAAAGCCAAAGACCAAATAAAACCCCAAAATTAAAAGACTAAATAAAACCTTATACGAAATTCCAAATCTTTTCTTTTTTCCAATTGCTTAAATGTCACAAACCTCCATCAATCCTAAATTTTTTCTTTATTGTTTCCTTTCTTCTAAAAAAGAAAAGGAAGTTTTTTTTTTTCTTTTTTTTTTCTTTTCCTTTCTTTTTTTTCTTTCCTTTCTTTTTTTTCTTTCCTTTCTTCTTTTTCTTTCCCTTCTCTCCCTGTAGCCCGTGACTTCTTCTCTCTTTTTTCTTTTTTCTCTTCCTCCTTCACACAGTCAAGCCACCAACAATTCCGACCACCAGCCCAACCTTTTCCGATCAACCCAAGGTCACCAACGAGACCCCCAGGCGCCAGCCATCTTTTCTCGCCCTTCCTCCACGCCAGCCAACCACCTCAACCGTCAGAAAATGCGAAATTAAACATTGCCACCATCAAATTCTTTCGCCGATTCCGGCCACCTTCGAGCTCCAATCACCATTTTTTTTTGTGGGTTTTCCTTCTCTCACCGTAGGCTTTCATTCCCCTAAGGTCTCATGTGCCAATTTTGTGTAATTGTGATTTTGATTTTAGGGTTTGAATTTCATTTCGAAAATTTCAGCGAAATAACCGAAATTTATCCGAAATTTTTTTGGCAAGCTTTCAAAATTTCGTCCTCTCCTAAAATTGAAATTTAACACCTTGGATGGGATGCTACTAATTGTGTCAACCCATTTAGCATGAGCTTGCAGTCGCAATGTCTTAAGTAAGAAATTGGGGGAGAGAGAGAGACGATGTTGTGGATAAGTGCAGCATAAAGCCACCTTGTTCATTTTTATTGACAAACCATATATTCCTCTTTCTCCATGTCATCATCAGCTGGCCATGCTTCTTTTAACGAGGACATGCTTGCATTTGTTAAGGTTTAGGGCCTTGACATGGGAGGGGATGCTACTAATTGTGTCAACCCATTTAGCATGTAATTGTGTTCGTGTCAAAATCGTCTCCACCTGTCTAACCCAAAAATTACATGAATGGACAAGTTGAATAATCGTGTTTTCTTGAGGCATAAAGTTTCTTATCCATTTACCTACACAATCTTCATATTATACCTTAATCTTGAGTCTTGACCATCAAAAATAGAGTAGAGAAAAGAAAAAATAAAAAAGTGAAAGAATGATCAAAATTAAAAACATGGTAGGAAAATTGGTTGAAAAATAAGAAAAGGATCTTGGTCCCTTGTTGACATGTTTAATAATCATGTTCTTATTACACTATTTTAATTTATAACACATGTTTAATATATATTTTTTTAGAAAAATAAGAATGGATTTCAGAAAAAAGAAACGGAGGATGGATGCCCCACCCTAAGCATCTCCCTCAACAACTATGGGGAAATACACACCATGGACACTAAAATGAAATTCAAACCCTAATATATGGTGTGATTTTGATTTTAGATTTGGATTTGGATTTCAAATTTATGCATTTGAAATCCATATAATAAAAATCCCTAGATTTGAAATTCTATTGTTTGAACACAAAATTTAAAGGCAAGAATTTCACAAAGTATTTCAATTTGTAATTTTTTTTGTTGATAATTTAAGAATTGAAATATATGATTAAAAATAAAAAAATTCGTCGAAGGGTGTTTGGAAAAGTCACCTAAAAGTTGCAGGAGGTGATCGGAAAAGTCACCGGAAAGTGCCGGAGGGTGGCAGGCGGTGGTCATCGAAAATTGTGGCCGAAGGTGAGGGAGAGAAAGAGAGAGTGGGATAGTAGAATTTCAAATACCTAGTTGGAGAATATATTTGAATTCATAGATTTAGCCCTTTCAAATCCATCGTGAATTTGGATCAAATCCAAATATACTCTTTTAAATTATTTCAAATAGATAGATTTGAATTTAGAGAGTTCAAATTCAAATTCAAATCCAAATTACCCCCTATCCAAATGGGCCATAATATCTTGTTAAGGGCCCATGGATCTTAACACTCTTCAACCGACTCGTAAGCGGAGGATTTCCTAATAGTTATATACTGCATAACCCAACTGTTGCATGATCATACAAAATGAAAATTTATGTCCTCCATATGACTTGCCCAAAGTTTATGTCAAAAATGTACCTTTTTCCATTTTCTAAATTCTAAGTAGGCAAGGGGTGTGCTAACATTGCAAGAACATCTACTGCATAAGTTCATTTCGAAATTTAATGCATAGACAACGCGGACAAAAAAGATGGACTGAAGTAGATGACAATATCACCAATCAAAGAGGTAAGTCCCTACCCATGGAATTAGCCTGGGGGCGAGAAAATGTGGATACACTGCAGTATTTTTTTATAACGGAACCTGCAGCAGCTCGCTGCTCGCCAATTTTTAAAAACTGACAAATTAAACTGAAAACATAAAAGTTTAAGACCAACCTAATGAGTATTGAACCAAGCTTATGAACTGACCTATAGCATTGCGCAAAAATCTAGTTCCAACATTAACCAAAAGAAAATCCTCATTACCATTAAATTTTATCAAGGAATATCTTATAGAACAACCTGGGGAATTGATACAATTTTGTTACAAGCATACATTGCAGAATGCCGCATGCTTACACCATATATTACAAGTTTGAACAAGTGCATAATGCAGCATCTCAACCCAACTAGACAGAGATTTAACCTAGGATAAGCAAAATAGCTACCCAAGATTTTTCAGTTTGGAAAATTCGCATCTTATACAACAACATCTAACATAAATACCTAGTCTATCCAACAATTGCTTCAATCATCACGAAAGAGCAGTCTATCCAAAAATTGCATCAAGGGTTATCAAACCCTTGGAAATTTAGAATAGCATTTTTTAGGTCCGCAAAGATAATCAAGCAGCACTCAAGCTGTTCTCCCATGTCCCATACTTTGAGCTGAAGCTGCCTCCACCACTCTGCTGCGCATGCTCACAAATAACTGCACGGGCACAAGCATCCCAAGTCCTTGCTATCTCCCCAAGGGACATGGGTTGTGAAAGGCTTCGTAGGGATATGGTAAACCTTGACTTTGCCTTTGCAGAGAGATCTTCATACTCTTTACTGTAAGAGAAGAAGATTAAAGTCAATTTATGTTCAAATTATAACTTTCTAAAAATGAATCCAAATGAATCCAAAATCAAGTATTCAATAACTCAATATAAAAAGGAAAGAACTAAAAATATTCTTTGGTTGATCATGAAGGCACAGCATACATTTTCAGACAATTATGAATTCATCTTTGGAATAAAGAATGCTCTATGTTATTTTCATGTCCATGATAATTAAGAAATGCCACAGATGCCATATGAAACTAATATTTTCGTTTCAACATTACCTTGCAGGATAAGTGCTTAAGTATAGATTTCAATTCAATTGTGTTAATCGCATGAAGAGAATCAGAGGATTTTGATATTTTCTCTGAGAACTTTTCTTAGATATGTCAGCATTACAGGAAAATAAATTTCACTATCATTTTTTAAGAGATAAGAATACCATTGAAATCACTACATCATCCACTGAAAACTTGACGTCACTGATGCCAGCATTGGTAAAATAATGACACCAAAAAAAGGGTTTGTTATGTGGCAACGTTGATGGTAAATATGTAATGACAGCAAAAGCCACATTAGGAAAATAACACAAGTTCACAAGTGACAGCAGTGGTGGTGGTGACAGTAGTGTGCCAGTGGTGGCACAGGTTAAAGGGTGCAGTCAGTAATAGTGGTGGTTGTAGGATTTAGTAGTCATGAAAAAAGACTACTCAGTTCAACCCAATATTAGTTCTGTTCCCAAAAGCAGAAGATCTTGATCTTCTTTTCTTTTGAAAAAATGCTTCTACATTGATTGCCAATAAGTATTATTAATAACATGGAAAATCCATTTAGAACAAGGATTATTTCATTTTGTACACTTAATATTTACATATGCATATGTATTCGTGTAAGCATGCACACACACATATATATATATATATATAGAGAGAGAGAGAGAGAGAGAGAGAGAGAGAGAGAGAGAGCGTGCACCACTAATAGATGGTTTGGATCTTTGAAATATAGAACGGGCCTATGATGGATCCCTTAAATAAAATTATTTGAGGGATCCCTCAATGGAAGGGGCATGTTATGTGTGTGTGTATATATATATATATATATGCATGCATATAGTTTTGTGCGCATATGCTTATATAGGTAACATTTCAGCACAAATTAAAGTTTCAATTCATGGAAAACATGTTTCTAAGAATAATGATTCCCAAAAGTAAAACTTTTAACCCCAAGCTAAATGAGGATGAATGAAAAATTACAGCTGATCTTTTAGACCAAGTTTTTCCCCAGAAAGGTTTCTGGTTGAAACTCACAACGGTTAATCATAGCAATGGTCCCCAAACTTTTCACTGATTCCCTATGTAGTTCCCCAATTTGTTTTTTGAATATTATAGTCCTAATATGTTCCGTTTGTGTTTCACTTTGGTCCTTTGGCACGCACGTGACCAAATAATTAGGGACACAAGGGTCAAGCCAACTCAATATAAACAATTGCTGCAGATGCAATCCCACACTCAATCCAGCATAAGAGAGGACGAACAGAGGAAGGACAAGTGAACTGCTAAGCTTGTCAAATGCTGTTAAAACAATCATAGAGCTTGAAATGTAGTTGATTAGATTGCGATCGAAGACTGTTGCAAAAATTTGGTGAAAAAATTTTGTCCAAGTAGTCATCTCGCACAATTTTGAGTGTTTGGGATTCCTGGTTTACACCCAATACATGGTATTTGACCTCCAGGATGTCTATAATGGTGACATTTTGAAGCAATTGAGGTTGATTTGGGATAGCCACAGCTTTCTGGCCTGCCATCTCCCCAGAAAGGAAAACACACATTAGAGATGCTTCCGCAGTTGAAGCTGTTACTACAAGTTTGTGTACCAATCAAAGCTTCTGATGGAGGAATATTGTTGATGATGAAACCAAGAAAGTGTAAGATAAAAGCCAGGAATTCATTCTCGGCGAAGAGAAAGTGGTGGAGAAATGAATTAATATTATCATGATGAATTGATGAGTTTGGTAGCTTGATCCTTTTGCCCCTAACTATTTGGTCATATGCATCACACATGACCAAACTTGACAGAAAAAAATAAACAGACTTGACTGAAAGGACTAAACACGGAGAGAAATACGAGGACTATAAAATCGAAAAAATGAAATGGGAAAAGTTTGGGGACCATTGTTATAATTAACCCCTTATTTACTGAAGGAAAAAGGCTCTCTTTATATTAATACAATATACTTTCAGGAGATGCAAACAGCTTCGACAAGGATTTGCATATACTCAAGCGATGAATTTTTTTTTATTTTATATCAAGACAAATGAATTTCACCAAAATAGAGGGGGAAAAGACACAAGCCTATATGATTGATAATCTGAAATAGGAGATACCAAATCTCTTCTATTTATGTACCAGCAGCAGCAAGAAGGACAGCATATAAAGAAAGTCAGAATCTCTATTTCCTCACCTGACTTCAACAGGAAACTTGTCTAACAGTATTGGAGAGCAGTTGGGATAATTTGTCGGAACAAGCAGTCTAAGTGGCTGAATTGGTGACTGCACCGTATTAAAGGCAAGTTACTACATAATATCAATATTTTTCAGACACTTAACAATTCATTGCATAATGTTTGAGATCCCACCATTTGTGCTGAAGCATACTGCAATTTTAAGTCCGCACTGAGAGCCACAGCACATATAGAGCACTTGACAATGGTTCCTTCACCACCCTCAGCAGCAGCTGCACTTGGATCAACATCTTCATCACTGATACCAACAACTGTGTCTATAAGCCGCTGATTTATTGTTCTTATTTCTTCCAAAAGGGCATGATTAGCCTGCAACAGAAGCCACATAATTATTTTCTGAAAAAGAAGCAGGAATTAGCCACTCACCTGCCTCCCTCCCGAAAAAATAACAAATGTCCTGAAATGCCTTTTTGTTTTCTAAAGCACAACAGTTTCAATTAACAAGATTTGCTTTTCTTTTCTAATACCGAAAAAAAAAAATGCAACATTTTCAACAGTGGACTCACTGTTAACTTCTATTGTCCATCTTTTATAATATAAAACCAAAACAAACGTATTCCGAAAGAATCTATGAAAGGCACTTCAATGACACAAACTGTATGCTTAGGTGCATTGCATGAGAGCAACTGGTTTCAGTCCTGCTAAAATTTTCATTCATTTTCTTCATAGGAATTAAAATATTTATTCTTGAAATTACTATATAAGCTTATAGTGTGCCTCAATAACTGGTTTTACAACTATAACAACTGCCTTTCCTCTCGAAGTAAATACCACAAGACAGGATTAATACCTCAATCCTAGGCCTCTTGATACAAGAGGTTGCAGTTGACTCCACATCAGATGTCTCTGAACAGGCCAACTGCTTGAAACTATCATCCATGCTGCCAGCTGATGACACAGCATTTAAGGGCATGGCACTTGTGTAACGCTTCATTTTCCTTGTCCCATTTGTGGCATCCTGAGTCATGAAATTTCTTGCTTGCAGACGACACTTTGTCATCGAAACCAAATCCTCCCCAACTGCAGCTCTAGATCCATTACCTGGCGCTGATCCTGCTATCCTATCAATCATGCTGACTACCGAGCCAATGTCACGGACAGAGGCACTCAATGACTTTGGTGACATTGATTTTACCTGGAATACAAATAAAGAAAATTTTGTTTGTCAGGCACAAGCGAGAAAAACTGAACAGAGGGAAGCAGAGACTTCAGGATAACAAAAGTTCAAGACAGTATTTATTTCATTAAGCATAACATAAGAGACTAAGCGAGGGATGTGAAAAGAATCAGCCTGACTAACCGCTTTAATTAAGCGTTCAATAGGCTGCTCTGTAACACTTGATTTGCCTGAAATAGTTGACAAAGAATTAGCATGGGTGCCATCTGGACAGCTATATTCAGCAAGCAAAGGAGAGGCTGATATCCCTGGGGTGCCGATGGAAAGGGACTGGGCCTGTGCTCCAACACTAGTTGTTTGTTGATGTCCAACATTACCAGCATTTGTGATTGTGGAAGGTTTCTCCGAATCCCCTGGAATAGGAGATGGAGCCATGGGAGTTGAAGGAGATGGGATGACAAAAGGTGAACTAGCAGGTTGCAAAGGGGTTCCAGATTTTGGAAGAGCTGTTAGCAGATGCTGCTGGTCAACTTGTGGAGAAGAATGTTGCGCAAGTTGAGGAGATGCAGCCTGAAGGAGTTGGGTTGAAGTAACAGGAAATGGAGATCCTGATTTTAACTGTTGATGGGGATAAGCACGCTGGCCTGCAGAGAGATGTTGCTGAAAAACCCCTGGCTTGACACCCACCCCCTGTCTTATCTTCAAGTCATTTACATCATCGATCTGTTGAAGCTGTGGCATTTGGTGTTGGTGTGTCTGCAACTGTGAAGGCAGTTGCTGCTTTGCTTGCTGCTGTAACTGCTGCTGCTGTTGCTGCTGCAGCATCTGCTGCTTCTGCATCATTTGTTGCTGCATCTGTCGCTGTTGAAATTGTTGCTTGAGTTGTTGAGTCTGCAACATTTGCTGTTCCTGCTTTTGTTTCAAGTGCTGGTGTTGAAGAATACCAGAATTTGACTGAAGGGGATTAATGTTTGCCTGCAGCATGTTAACCCCACCCTGTGATGAAAAGGCATTCATGTTCGACTGCTGGGGAGCACTGACAGGATTTTGTTGGAGAGAACCTACAGCAACCTGCTGCAGTGAGTTTAGTGAATTTCCTTGTCCTGAATCCATACTCGAATTAGACTGCAATGAATTCATTATGTTCTGCTGTGCTGTTGAAACCCCAGATAAGGACACAGAATTTTGCTGCAAACTGGTCATATTTTTCTGCTGCATTGTTGCCACAGAACCTTGTAAGTTCATTGATTGCAATTGAGGGTTCATTTGATTTTCATGAGATGGTGCCTGAGTATTTTGAGATTGTGACTGCTGCATGGAGTGCATATGAGATGGGGGAAGCTGCCCTTGCTGCAGAGAAGAAACAGGCTTCCTGGGTCTATTTGTATTAATAAAACTTATTATTTGCTTCTCATAGTTACTCAATTTCTCCTTAAAAGCAGGCGAAATGTTACTTTTGGAAAAGTTTAATATTGATATAAGGCGCTCAAGCATGGTCTTAAATAGTTTCAGCTTCTCCAGTTGCTCTGACTGTGGTTGTTGTGAAAGAGATTCATGCTGGAAAACAGAAAGAACAGCAGACATGAGCAAGGGCAAGAACAGTAGTAAAAGAATTAATAAAACTTTGTAGCAAACAATGTTCGAAGCATTGATGATATGGTAGCAATCTCATGAAGACAGACTACATGGCTGCACTAATTGAAAAGGAAACCCAGTCATCATGATGGATCTATCACCGCCCACAAAATTGAAGGGAAATTGTTAAAGGATCACCTTAGTGAATTATATCACATGTCCTATTTCATATAATCACTCATAACCACATGTATAGGCATCTGTTAAGCTTATACTTTGCCATAGATTTACGGGTATTGATAATACGCATATGGTATCTTGTTTAGTCTTTACCTTGTAATTATATAGTCAAAGCTACTTGACAGAAGAAAACATACATTTTAAATTATTTCAGGACTTAATGAGTAAAACTTGGGCAATGAATAACATGAGCAAAAAATTGAAGTGATAACATACCTGCTGAAGTTTAGTAGCAATTTTCTGGTACATTTCATTTAGCTCAGGTAAGTACATCTCCTTCATGGATTTGATCTGCAAATAAAGTCAATCGGACAGATTAGAAAGAAATTTCTTGCATCTACATGCTTGCGAAGAGTCTAATATGATTTGATGTCTTTGTTGTTTTACTCATTATTTAACGCATCTATACAAGTTTCTGTGTTTAACACCTTCAGTGGCTTATAGCTCTAGCGGTAGAGCACATTACTCCCACACCTACAGAAAAAGTTATACTCTATCCCTCCCCCTCAGCTCTCCCCTCATCATCACTATTCATATAGCTCATTATTTAACATATTTTTGTCTTTTTCTTTTTCAAGAAGTAACAGAAAAGAGCTCATACATGCAACCTTGCAACCATGCATCTAGAAACCATGACTGTTGAGCGTTAATTAACCTTCTAACAAATAATTGCTAGATAAATGAAGCAGTCCTTAGAATGAATCTTAACTAGTATATTTTTCCTCATCATCACTATTCATAAAAATATGAAATATACTGATATTACAGTAAAAGATTGATTATTCCACTTTAAGGTCATAAAATAACCCACCTAAAGTGTTTGATGTTAATAAGGTCCACTTAATTAAGCAAGATAAGCTGGCCCACTTTTAAAGGGAGCAGCATTTTGCACAGTGCCTAGCGCAGGCAAGCGCTTGACATCTCCCTTTCTTTTCTATTGGACGATTGAAACTGTTGAACTATTACTTACAAAATTAGGGTGAATGTGATTCCAAATTATTGTACTTTTGTGCTTCATTTTTCACATGTATAAGTAACAAAAAAAGAAACATAAGATGTTCGTATAAATGTCATATTTATACTATTTATAAGGTTGAAACTGTTCAACAATTTCATCAACAAAAAAGGTGCCGAGTGCTTGGCTTTGGGCCCTGTTTTGGACTTTAAAAAAAAAAAAAAGGAAAAAAAAAAAACCCTTGATTTATTCATTCTATTTTTAAAATTTCTTTCTTCTGAGAATAATAGAAAATTTCATTCAATAATTTTTTATTTCATGTATTCATAGTTTATTACTGCTAACACCTGGTGTTCCAGTAGCTACTTCAGTCCTTAGAGAACCTGAGTACAATCCAGACCCAGATAGCCAAAACCTACCTTCAATTTCCTTATTAACCATATAGAATATGTGGATACCATTTTCTTTTTCTCCAAGAAAAACAGAAGATTTGATTTCTACCACTAAATAATGTAAAACCCTGCCTTCAGTTTCCATTTCAATCCTATAAGAATAATTGAAAAGTTAGTTTTTTAACTGCTATACAAACTATTTTACATCTACGTACTTCAAAACTACTCCTGTTGTTCTAGCAGCTAAATATTTGTAATACAGCTTGTATATAATCTCTACATAAACGGCCAAACCCCAAAACCCTGCCTTCAATTTTTTTTTAATCCTATATCAAATGTGAGGACCATTTAAATTGCAAGGAGCTAGGGCTTTTTACCTTTTGATAGGCCTCCTCTTGCCAATCACCAACATTTGCATGTCCTGTCTGGGATGTGGAATCTAGAGATGCTACAAAAATATAAGTCAATACTTCCACATAAAAGCATACTAGATTTGGTTATGAGGGTAAGCATTCAGAAAAGCATTACTTTTGCAACATTGATCAAGGAAAATGGAAAACTATCCTGCATGAAACAGTTTAAACTGTATTTAAAAACAAAAGCAAAAAAATCATTTGATACGACATGAATAGTCTGAACACACACCAGAAGCTAAAAGAGCCAAAGCAGAACAGAATTATGGATGGACAAGATTGTACATAAACAACAGAGGCAACTACATTTGATAAGCGACCAACATACCCATGAAGCACCATATTGATATAGCTACACCTAAAAAAAACTCTATAAATCAATTGATGCATACTGAAGAATTCAAAACTTGAATATCTCACAACCAATAGGGATGAAAGACACTTCAAATACGATTTTGCTCCTAGTTTCACTCTCGAGATAAGATTCCACAAATACTTACCAAATTAGAGTTTATTTTTCTTGTAAGATTTACCGAATTAGAAATAAGTCTCAAGAGAAAAAAGAATTCAAATGAGTATAGAGGCTTTCTTTATCACCAGTAGCCATGAAAAAACAAAGATGGCAAAATTAAAGTGAAGGGAAAGAAGAAGCTTCAACTTTCAACCAATAAAGTCACAGATATAATGTCTCACCAGAACTGAAGAAAATCGTGGTGATGTGGAACATTAAGTCAAAAAGGCAAATACAATTTGGATTGTTTGGCTTCTATGCGAATTGCATGGTTGGAAGATAGTATAAGTTATTTAATGATAAGGTGGAGGAGGTGGAATTCATTTGGTATAGATGTGAATTTTTGGCTTATCTTTGGGTGTCTCTGGCGTTTTAGGGATTTACTTTTAATGTTATTCATCTTGATTGGGGTTAGTTATGAGCTAAATGAAATTTAATATTATGTATGATATGACTACAGGTAGAGATTAGATGGAAATCTTATCCATCCTTCTTGTAGTTTTTCTATCTCTCAATTTAATAAAACAAATGTTTCCTATATTTAAAAAAAAAAAAAGTAAGAAATACATTACCTATGTTTTGAGCATCTATAATACAAACAAAACAAATCTAACAGTGTTTGTGGCATGAGGGATGCACCTATCAGGCTTATTAAAAAATTAAAAAAAATAAAAACAAGAAATTATATACATTCATCTATGAGGAGAATAAATTTTAATGCATGTCATACAGGAAGAGATAGCATGCCAGATTTAGATTATATTTCCAAAATTTCCAGACCCATGATTCAGACAGACAAAATACAGTAGTCATACAAAATATTGTACCGCCATAAATGAAAATGAAAATGATAAAAATAAAAATAAAAATGAAAATAAAAAATAATAAAAAAATAATAACAATAAATAATACTAATAATAAAAATAAAAATAATTATAATTATAATTAAAATGATAAATAATAATAATAATAATAATAATAATAATAATAATAATAATAATAAATAATAATAAAAAAATTAAAATAACAAAATAATAATAATAATAATAATAACAGTATTAATAAAAATAATAAAAATACTGAAACTCTTGACATTGCATAACAAGACAAATAAAAATAAAAATGAAAATAAAAAATAATAAAAAATAATAAAAATAAATAATACTAATAATAAAAATAAAAATAATAATAATTAAAATTAAAATGATAAATAATAATAATAAAAAATAATAAATAATAAAAAAATAAAAATAACAAAATAATAATAATAATAATAATAATAACAGTATTAATAAAAATAATAATAATAATAATACTGAAACTCTTGACATTGCATAACAAGACAAAATTCACATGAAGTTAACAATATTGACCTCAATGCAACATGATAAACAGGCCTGGTTCAAAAAATGTCCATGTGTGATAAACTACATAACAAGAAAGCACACGCATAAATAACAAAAAAAACAGCAAAAACAAGAGTAGGAAATTGCAAATGCAAACAACGTACTTGACGATGTCTCTGGAAGGGCTCTTTGTGATTGATATAACTGCTTTTGCTGATCCATCACATTTGGTTGAAGCACAGATCCTGATGCTTGTAGCCTTTGCTGCATATCTCGTTGTAGCGAATTTGACTGCTGTTGCAAACCCAACTGTTGTTGCAACTGTGTAGGCTGTGATTGGATCTGTGACAATAGTTGCTGCTGAGATGCCTGAGGTTGTGACTGTTGTCCTTGATTTGTTAACAGGTTAGATACACTCTGCTGCTGTTGTTGCGGCACTTGAATCTTGGATTGTTGCAGCAGGTGTACAGGGTGCTGATTAGTTTGCATGCTTGAGTTACCAGTTTGAGTTCCAAGCTGCTGCTGTTGCTGTAATCCAGTAACATTACTCTGAGGGCCCAACTGTTGTTGATGCACATTGGAGTGATTGTTCTGCTGAGCCATTAACTGTTGCTGTTGCTGCTGCTGCTGCTGTTGCTGGTTTGCAAGATTATTCTGCTGGCTTAGCAACCTCTGTTGCTGCTGCTGCATGTCTCCAACATTGTTTTGTTTTCCAATTAGCTGATTCTCCAGCAAGTTTGTAGCATTTGCCTGTTGCACCATATGCTGCTGCTGCTGCTGCTGTGGGGGCAATATTGGCTGTTGTTGCATTGGTGTTTGCTGTTGATGAACAGAAGCCTGTTGAGGCTGCTGTTGCTGCATGAGAACTGATTGTGGACGCTGCTGAAGCATGGATTGAGTTGACTGTTGATTCTGCTGATGACTAGAGAGAGACGATTGCATAACAGATTGTTGAGAAGATTGCAACTGAGTTGGTTGCAAAAGGTTCTGCTGCTGTTGTTGCTGCTGTTGCTGCTGTTGGATGTGAGTTTGCACAAGCTGTGGTATATTTCCCTGCTGAAACTTTGGCTTCATAATCTGATGTTGTAACTGTTGCTGGTAAATGTACTGCTGGGGATTCTGGGATTGTTGTTGTTGCTGTTGGGGAACAGCCTGTTGCCTTCCTTGCATTTGCCTTTGAGCATTAGCAAACATATTGGAGGGTACCCCCTGACCCATAGAGTTCCCCAACAAATTCTGTGAAGCTCCAGACATATTCTGCATGTTTGGGTTTTGTCCAACAATACTTGAGATAGGAGTCTGGGTTAAACCAGAGACTGGAGGCAGTGCAGATGACAAGCCAGCAGAACTTTGAACTCCAGCAGGCAGAATGTTATTCTGATTGTTCTGTGATAAGAGTTGTTGGCGTGCTTGAGACTGATTAGCTGGCAATGGCATAGGCAGTGATTGCCCTTGATTGTGGACTTGAGGTTGCATACCAAGCCCTACTCAGGCAAAGATAAGAACAAAAAAAAACAAATGAGAAAAGTACATGCACAAGCATCAATCCGTAAGCAAAGACTTAAGTACCAACCCTTCTTGAGCAAAGATTTAAGCACCAAGTCCTGACCAGAGATTTAAGCACCAATCCCTCAGCAGAGATTTTAGCACCAATCCCTGAACAGGGATTTTAGCACCAAAATGAAGAATGAAGTAATGTTGTAGCTGACATAAATTGAAACAAGTTCATGATCATCATCGTCCTTACCTTTGTCCTAATCAAATGGAATCAACTACATGAATTCTCATGTTCCATTTTTCTATTATATTACAATATTGCCTATTAAATCTATTTTTTTAAGATCTTCTAGCTCCTCCCATGTTAGTCTGGTATTTTACATTCTTCTTTAACTAGTCTTCCTTTAGCTATAATTGCATCTAGTGGTTTATTGTATATGCCCATTCCTCCTCAGCCTAGTTCTGCTTATCATATCACTAATAGTGTTACTTCCACTGTTTCTCTAGGACATTGTTCTTTAATTTTGTCTTTACTAGCCACTCCTATCATCCATCTGAACATTCTCATTTCCACTATAGAAACATATTACACTAGTTTCACTTTAATGCCCAACATTCTACCCCATAAAGAATAACTGACCTAAAGACAGTTTTGTGGGACTTCCCTTTTTTACCTATTTGATATTCTTTTATTACATAGGACACCACTACATTGTCACTATTTTATCTATCATGTTTCAATTATACTTATTACATCATCATTTTGCTTTGCTGATCTTAAATTTTGACATGTCCCTAAGTTGTTTTTGAACTATTATCATTTTATGTCTATTAAATTTGTACTCCATATATTCTGTTTTAGTTCTACTCATTCCTGAAACCCTTTTATTCTAATGTGTTTCTCCATGTTTCCCATTTTGCAGGGTCTCTTTAGAAATGTCCATCAAAACTGTCATCGGAACAACATACACCATAAAATGTCTTCTTGTATATCTTTCTTATTAAAAATACAGTAAGATGAGGTTATTTAAACATATCCAAATGATGAAGAAGTGCCAAGAAAATAACAAAATATGCCATTTATATTCCTTGTATTCTTCATTGCTTGGTCCTTAGATTAAAGGAATTTAAAAAGAAGAAAGAAAAAAGAAAATTAGCAAACGAATTAGAGTGGCATTTTCACCATTCCCGCCAATATAGATATCATCAAGGAATCTTTTCTGACGAGAGATGTCTGAAGGACACAATAGACCTTTTCAGGCAATTATCTATCAAAAAGAAAGCTTTAAATTACAAATAAAACCATCTTTCCATGCTTTTAGGAGCAGTTGAAAGTGTAAATGAAATTTGTATAGTTGCACAGAATAGGAGCGTAGTTTCAACAATATTTTTACCTGGATCAGGGGGTCTATTGCTATTACCAGCAGAATTGGTTTGTAAAGAATTGGCCATTGTGCTCTGAGATTTGGTCTCCATTGTGAGCATCTTCAAAGATATTTTCCGTAGATAATCCGACTGAAAAAACGAGATCAGCACAAAACTCAGATTACACTGCTATCCACAATACAAAGAGAGTCGACAAACAACCAATATTTCTGTAATATCTGTACATACGTAATATATTACCTGGCTAGTGGCAGCAGAATAAATCTTTTCCTCAAACCTTATAGCAATTTTCCTGAGTTCATGTAATCCCTCTTGACCAGAGAAGGGAAGATGCCGCTTTAGTGTATCCATTCTTCACATGCAATAAATTTAATAAGTTTTTGACCATGGAGGTGAAGTTCATAACAAAAAAAGTGAATTCAGAATGATTAAATCAATCCAGTACCAAAAAAGAAAATGACAGGATTAAATTAAACTCAGTCCAAAAATGCAAAGAACAATCAATCAGTAGATTTACAGAGGGAAAATGACAAAAAGGAATACGGAAATAGCATTTTCTCTTTTAGCTTTAATATCACAAATTAGGATAATGGAACCAGACCTCAGCAATCACTAGTCCATAATCCACATCAGAAGAGAAGGTGAAATGTGACTGTACTCATTTAAATACACAATAAAAGCTAACTTCAATACATCGGCAGACTTTTCTATATGGGTGTAATATATGCACGTGTGTTTTATGCAAGGAAGCAAATATGCATCTGAACAGAGACATATGCATCATCTATTTTAATGGCAAAACCATTCTGTATCATCACCATATCTCCCAAACTGTATTCTTTTAGTAGTGTCTTTATAATTGTACTCAGCTACAAATTAATGCCTCTACATTCAATGTTGAGATCTCGTACTTACCAGATACCTTTCCATTATGTCTTCCTTTCTTTATTTCATCTTTTTAATGATGCACTTGGTGTTATCCTATATAACTACAACAACCTACTAAAAGGGCACCATATTTTTTATGATTCATGAGCTCCTCCATATGGCCCCTATTATGGCATGATGAAGTAGCATGCTTCATAGTAAGTTAAAGAATTGAAAGGAAAAATATATTTAGTTTAAGTGTTTGACCACTCCCACAAAACATATGTTAAGCCAATTTTTTCCATTTCCAATGCACATGTAGGGTTCCAACAGCCACATATGAGTATACACTTGTGAAGAAAACGAATAGTGTCTTTCAAATAGATAATGAGTACTCTATCATGGAATCTTTTGTTCATTTACGATGTCCATGCTTTCTAGCTTTTCTTACATCAGCCTGTTAACTAAATTATATTACTACACTTGTACATAATAGTTGTGTTTTGGGTTATTTAGATGAGAGGAATAAAGAATTTTATAAAAACATGATCGGGTTGCAGTGGAGGAGTGATGCGGACATTGTTAACAAACCATTTAAGGTTTACCAACGAAGAAGAGGGAAGAAAAGATCATCTAATTCAACTTTATCTTTGTGGTTGGATTAGTTTTTCCTGAGTTGTTTGTTTCATGTGTTGTGTTTTTCAGTTTTCCTAGTTTAAGAATGATTTGGTTTGATTTCCTACTTTTATTGGAATTGACTTTATTTTTCCTATTCCTAGTTGGATTAGGATTTCTATCTTAGAATAGGTTTGTTTTCCTAGTTTCCATCGGGTTTAACCCTATATAAGACCTCTTTGCACTTCTTGGAGGGGAGATTAGATTGAGTAATAAAGTTTTCTTAATTAGGTTTCCTGTGATGGGAGAGCTTTTGGCGTGAAGCCTCTGGAGTGATTCCAGCTATCTTTCATTTCTGTTTCTAGTTATTTTGTTTCCTCTAGTTTATCTAAACTTTGGTTTCCAGCTCTATCCTGCATCAAGGAGTCTTGGAAAAAAATTAGATTTTGGGCATCGTTATGGGAACCAGTTTCACCTATAGGTGTCTTTTAGTCAGTTCGAACTGGTAATGGAGGCCTACCAACCTTGCTAAAACTAAAAATTTCAGTATTTTTGCTTTATAGTTTAAGGTAATTTTCGGTTTCAGTAGTTTTTTCGGTTTTGGTAATTTGACTTTTCGGTATAGTTTGATCATGTTTACTTTCAATACTTATGGTCAACAAAAATATGATGCAAAACCAATAGTGGTTGATGAAAATATATTCTATAAGTTTCAAAAACACTTTTCTAGAACTCTTATACATTACAAAAGTTAATTTTATGACACTACTACTTAAATATATTACAAAACAAGCACTTTTAATACAAATATATATGTAAAATTTGAAATACCAAACTGTTAAATGAATATTTGTACTAGTACTATATAGTAATATAATTTAGTGCTAATAATACAAATATACTAGCATTAAATGTTGATATCTTTTCTTAGCAATATAATATATATATATATATATATGTATTTGAGTATATAAATTAGTACTAGTAGTATATTGGTAGTTTAGTATTAATGAATACTAATGTGATAGTATAATTTATGACTGTAATTTTAATATATATGCATGCGATGAATATATATACATAGATATATAAGAGGGACTTATATATACTTATTTCGGTAAATACTTCAGTTTTTTCAATAATCGTCAACTTTTGGGAAGGTTGTACAATTTGGTTTATTATGGTACTTACCAAAACAAAACCAACTTTTCCAGTTTTTTTTTTATTTCGGGTTTTCGGATTGTAAAACTCTTACCAAAACTAAAAAGTAGTTGGCTAGAAATTGGTCAATTTGGCAAAAATCGTACCAAACAACACCCCTCTTTTTCACCAGTTTTAAGTCATTCTCTGTTATTTTCAGATTGGGTTTTGCTAGTTTATTAGAGTTGTTTGAGAGGGGTTTTCTTTGTCTTTTTGAGGGCTTCTATGTTTTGTTGAGGGTCTATGGTTTGTTCTGTGGCTGTACCTGGGTAGTGGTGGACATCTTGTCTACTGGGGTTTGTAAATTTTCTTTGAGAATTTAGTAAAAAGTCTGTTTATTATAGAAGAAGTGTAAAATCTAAAATGTATCTATTGAAAGAACTTTCCTTAAAAAAAACTTACATCTTGTTGACGATTCTTTGCCGTGAATCTGGCTGCAATTGATTCCTCCAATCACCTGCGTCCACTGAGGGTTCACTTTGAGGAGGCCTCCAATTATTGTTATCCATCAAATCTAACCCAACCAATCAAACTGTCAAACGAAACAACAAAAGTGAATAGCAAGTTCCATCAAAAACCTAGGAAGAAGACCAAAAATTTATACACAAGTTGGTCAAACGATTGATGATAGTGCTTCTCAACATGAAGGCACATCAAACACCCAACATTTCATCAAATTTTTATTCTTTGAGGAATTTCACAAGGTGCACGCACTCACATGCGAGAGAGAGAAATGAGCTAAATTAGTCACTTGGCAGGGCAATTAATTTCATTATTTCATTGACAAAAGATATAAGTTCATTGAAATTCAGAATTTTTTGGAGCAATTGACAAAAGATATAAATTGCACCAACTTATGAGAGTTTTGGCTCCCACTTTGAGCAGAAACTTCAATCAGCAGCTGTGAGCTTTGTGAATGTGAGTCTTCTCTTTCTCTGACTCTTTGTCTCTCTGTCGCTGTCTCACTCTCTCCCTCTCTCAAAGAAGCGTCTGGTGTCTTAGCAAATGAACTTCTTTTATCTGTTTGTTTGAATCGGCATAACAACTTGCAAAAAAGAATATCGGTCTTGGGTTTGCACTTTTAAGGTTTCGAATAAATGATTAATGGGTGTTGGGGCTTATAATAGGTTTTTGATTAGTGGGTTTGGGCTTCTACTATAACGATTGGGTTTAATTTGGGGGAGGGGTGACTGGGTTGGGGGTGTTTTTGTTTGTTGTAGGTTAAAATAGGAATAATTCCAAATATTAATGTTAGGATAGTCAACTCAATAGTTGGGTGGCCTCATTTTAAAACAATATATACATTGAACACATTAAATTGTAGGCTTTTTACATTTTTTTTTTAAGGAATTTTCTATTAGTTAAATATTTGAATTCTATATTCTTATTTAAGACCTATTTGGCAGTACTTTTAAAATTGTCAAAAATGTTTTTAGATTAGTAAAAATGCTTTTAAAAATGTTTGACAAAAATATATATAATTGTTTTTAAAATATAAAAACGCTTTTAAGTAGTTTTTTAAGAAGCACCCAAACAAATTGTAACTGCCCGCCAACCACCATCTTTTCCAACCTCGCCCTACATCATCTCCTGCAAAATCACTCTTTTTCTTCCAACTTCTCTTATCTTCTCTTCTCTTCTTTAACTTCTTTCAACTTCTTCTCCCTCTCTTTTCTTTGCCAGAGTCTCATAGCCACCTCACTAGAAATTTCATCTCTATTAGCCCAAACCGCCACCAACTCACATAAACTATCAATTGACAACATCCAAATTGAGAAGATCGAACAAAAATTGGTTAGTGGCGGGTCGACACCATCGCAAATTGAGCCTCTCAAGAAACTGGTGGTTTGGGTCTCAAATTGACCCAACCGATGCCCACCACTAATAGAAAATAATAATATATGTTGTGACTTATTAATAAATAATTTTATTTAGCAAAATGCATCGTTAGTCTATTTATTATAGTGAATTTTCTATATTGATCCACAAATTAATTTTCATCTTTAAATTAGTCTATTTTCTTAAAATTGTTACCTAAATAGATTAATTCTGTCAATTTTTAATCAAATCCCATTAAAATTCAGCATGTGCAAAGCATGTACCCTTTTTATAGGACAAATGAATCTTCTTCTTCTTCCTCCCCCTCCTTTTTCTTCCAGCAGATACCCATGACCTCCCCTTCTTTTTATTCCCATTTAGCCAAAAAGCAAAAACAAATTAAACCCATCACTTTTCATTACCCACCCCATTGAAATTGACAAAATCCAATCATGCATTCCATTAAAAAAAAAAAATTAAACTTTGAGACCCGCAAATTGATTTTCCTGACTACCCCCAGTTGAACCACGCCCTTCATACACGCCCTAGCTGGGCGAAGGTCCAAAGGAGGAAGAAGAAGGGAAAGACCTATTTGTCCTTAAAAAGAAAAAGGGCACATGCATAATTTTAGCAGGATTTGATTAAAAATTGACAGAATAACTTGAAACAAAGACCAACATGAGAAATTGATAAGTGAACGAATGGTATATTTTGCTCTAATTTTATTTTTGGGAATCCACTCCCTTACTTCTTTTTTAGGACAAATAAATTATATATTAAAAAAATTTAACTGCAGATTTGGAAAAGTAGATACTAGTATATAGAAAACAGCTCGTTCTCCGTGAGCAGCTCCATTTCTGACTTGCCGGCCTCACAGATAGACCCACTTGCAGCCTCACTCTCCCCTTCTTAGCAACTCCTTGCTACCTCTCTCTCCCTCCCACGTCGTCGTCTTCATTTTTCTCATTCTTTTTCTTCCTTCTCTCTACCTCAACTCCTCTCTCCGACTACCAACGAGCTGCACCTTCGTTCCACGCCGGAGTCTCCCATTTTCTGCTTATCAAGGTTTGTTTTCATTTTGGGTTTTGTTTTTTTTCCTTCTGTTTTGGATTTTTGTTGAAATTGGATTCGGGGTAATACATTTGGGATCATAAGTTATTAAACTATGCAAAAGTTGAAACTTTTGATTGATAAAAAAAAAAAATTCAAACTAGGATTTGTGGTTCTGCATTGGGGATTGTTAAAAGGTTTGGTTTTTGGGCATTTTTTGGCTCTGACTTTGGGTTTTGCATCTAACTCAGAGTGTAAATTAGTTAAGCTCCATCTTTCAGTGCCTCAATGAAATTGATGATCATCTATATGGCATGGGTACTAACAAATAAATATTGCTGATCATCATGCAAACCCCAATGCAAATGGAGTTTCGTATATTAGTGGCATGCATATATATTAGGAAGGATATATAGATTAATCCTATAATCTCATATTTGTTAATATATATGCATTATTTCTCTTATTTAATTTTCAAGCTAGGATTTGTGGTTCTGCATTTAGGGTTGTTAAAAAGTTTGGTTTTTGCAAAAATTTTCGGTTTTGCCTTTGGGAAATTAATCATCTTGAGGTCATTTAAAAGTTTTTTCTTTTCTTCAGGTTCCCTGTGTTGGTAGCTGATTTTTCTGTTCAATTTTTGCTAAGGTAAGAATTTCTAAGTTTCTTACATGGGCCTGCACAATAAATCTGGTTCTTAATTTTCTTCCTTTCCTTGATTTTGGTTTAAGTTGGTTCGAAGAACTTGGATCCTAAGTTGGTTTATATTGGTTTGTGGAGATCATGAACTGCTTGGACCCTAAATTGGTTTTTGTGACAGTCAAATTATAACATTTTTGTACTCATATATCTAGAGTGAGTATATTGCTTCTTAGATATCCAGTATAATAGAAGGCTCAGGTTGAAGTTTCTATCCTTTGCAATTCTGCTATGGTTTGAGCATTATGCTTTATTGGCCTTGTGTTTGTACTTCTCTCTGTACAGTGAGTCGATATAGTAGTCTTGTAATGCATATACTTTCCATATCATTATGATAGCCAACTGGAACATACAAAAAATACGAAATAAAGAATTCAAATCATTATGCACACCTATCTTCTGGTCTTGCTTGCGTCTTTTTGTGCTCTCTTCTGGAATGGCGATTGGTATGGTGGATGATGCTGGTGTTAGATATAATTTCTACCCTTTAAGCATATAGGCTTATACATAAAATTTTCTTGTTGTCTGCTGGTTTTTTCTGATTGTGTTATATTGATAATGTGCATCTATAAATAGTGGGTGTAAAAAGAAAATTGTTTGTGTTGATTAATTCTTGGGTGTAATTCCTAATGATCTTGGATTGGAGCTTGTACATGAAAAGTAGATATAAGCATATAGCACAAGCATGCACCTAATTAAAACGGAGAATTAATATGAATGTCAGAACATGCCACGAGAAACAAAGACTGGTCCACTACAGTTTTAAACACCATCAATTCTACACTAGCATCATAAAGCACTTGGCACAAGCAGCCATTCAGTACCTGCTTCTCCATATCTGTCCAAATAAGTGTTGTCCTATGACTGTAGAAAGTCTCCGTCAAGCCATATATATATATATATATATCATACCAGTACTTCATGTATAAGTTTGTGTTTCTTTCACAAACCACTCCCTTTTCTTTCTCTTTTGAAGTAGATTATACAGATGCTTTGATTGTACTTGGAGATGCATTAAGAATTTCATACATATGTGTACAAGGATACAATGTTCAGAAAGTTGTTCAAGACACATATAGCAAGTAATCTTCGTTGGTAATAAAGCTTAAGAATATATGACTAGTAATTCAACAGACAAGATTATATATATGCCCATGAACCTTGTGATTCTGTAGTGAAGGACCCTGTTCGTGGAAATTAATTTCCTGGGTAAAGCGCACATAACGATGCTAATAGAAGAAGAAAAGACCGAAAAGCATGATGTGAATCTCCCGAAAGCCTCATCATCCAAAGATGCCTCCGATGGCTTCGAAACTGCGAGCGACGGTGAACTTGGAGGAAATGTTAGCGACAATGAAGATGAAATCCAACAACACCACCAAGTCCAAGAGGAACAACAAAATCTCCCTGACAATGATGGCTTTGCTTTGAAACAGGTATCTGTCTTTGGAATGCTATCATTTTGCTGATTTTTAAAAGAAATGTGCTATACGCCAACCATTTGTGGTAGATTTATGGATAACCCAATAGTATTATACGAATAAATTGCTTGTTGTCACTGGAAGAGGTCAGCACTAAAGTCAAATTTTGTTCAATTTGAAGGAAATTGTTTTACTGAGTAGAAGCTTCATTTTTGGAAATCAGAAATATACTGTTAATTGATTATAATAAAATCCAATTAGGTCTTAGTTTTCTGCAGCGTTTCATATCTGATCGATAGTTTTTTAGCTAGAATTCCTATGTCAATGTTGAAATGAATTTTTTTTATTTGTTCTATCTGCATTCAAATCAGAAAGCATTGGAACAAGCAAATGATGCGAAATTGGAAGGCAATAGAAAGTTTGGAAATGGGCAATATGAAGAGGCATTATCGCAATATGAACTTGCTTTACAACTTGCACCTGACATGCCTTCATCTGTGGAATTACGTTCAATATGTCACTCAAACCGTGCAATATGCTTCTCGAAATTGGTATGTAATGTGGTTGGAATATGTGGGAATATGTTTGGTGCAACATTTCATTTTCTTAATTTTTATATTTTGACTTTCAAATTGTATGTTGATATAAAAGTTAAGTATTGTAGTCGAAGATATTGACATAATATACTGGTCTAGTGCATACTCATTTTGTTGACAATTTTAAGGTTTTTTCCCCTGGTCTAATGGTTGAATATGTTTTGTATCTTATGACCTTACTACAGAACAGAAAATTCTTGAAAGTTTCATTTGATGTTAGTCAGAGTCAAGTGATGTATGCTTCATGTGCATTACTTTTAGGATTTGTGCTTCAAAGCTTAAAATTCTTCTTGTCCCTGATGCCCTTTGATCTCCACATACAAAAGTCATGTAGGACAATTTAAGGTGGGTGTTCCTGATAATTATTCTGGACGTTAGATGATAGAAATTTTAGTAGCCATAAAAAGGTTTCGGTAGAAGAAAGTTTTAGGGGTGTTGCAATTTTATAGAAATAAGAGAAATAGAGAAAGGAGGAGAGAAGAAAGAAAAGGAGGAGATAACAGGGACTAGGCACTAAGCCTCAAAAACTTATGGTATTTATTCGTTCAAAATCAGATTGTCTTTACAGGAAATAGCATTTTCAAAATAGAACTCTAAGTTTCTTTTTGTTTGGTCAGAATTAGAACTCTAAGTGACTCCCAGAAATGCTAAATGACTCGTTGAATTCCCAAAAGACTTGTTCATAGTAAAAGACTCATTATTTCTATTAATTTTTTTTGAAATACTCATTTAATATAGAAGACTCATTAAATAATAGGGCTCTTAAAAACTTAAAGGCATACAGTCGTTCTATAACAATTAAATCAACGCTTAATAATACATGGCGTACTCTTAGATTCAGTCCACAAACATGTTCTTAGGTTGACTCTTTGACTTACTAACTCTTACACTAACTATTATACTACGTTGGATTTATCATTTTAGACCAAACTGGCCTTATTGTTAGATTTGGGCCAATGGGCATAGTCTTTGGCTTCCGAAGAGAATTTTTCTTGTCTAACCAAGCAGTGGCTATTGCATCACAAACTATGACTGCTCAATAAGTAGCAACAGTTACTTCATATTTATCTTGCTACTCTCATTTTCATGGGTAGTCTTTGTTGGAGCATGCAAGTTATGCCAGTAAAAGTATGTGTTTCAGGTTCTTCATAAATAGGTCTTAGAGCACAAATGGGGTCCACACTTCATTTTGTGGCTTGAAGCTTTTATATGGAATTGGTGATATGTTTTATAAAAAAAAACTATTTTTGTTCTAAATGATATTAAATTGGCTTTAGTAGGGGATACTTTAAGGATGGCTTCATTTTAGAATTAAGATTTATTGTGAAAGGCAACCAATACTACTATTGAAGGTTATAAATGACAATATTGGTTATCAAAAATTATAATCGAAAGCTCTTCCTAGTATGTTCCGGCCTTGAGTAGAACTGTTGCTATTTGCTGTAATATGTTGTACCACTCTTATTTTTCCTCCTATTTACGTCCCTTGTCTTATTATATGTTTTGAAAATGGCTTCTTATTCTTTTTCATTCTAACTTAAGTATACCACTAACATCATCTTTGAATCTTAATGTCACAGGGAAAATATGAGGATGCGATTAAGGAATGCACAAAAGCGCTAGAACTAAATCCTTCATATATGAAAGCTCTGGTTAGAAGAGCAGAGGCTCATGAAAAACTAGAACATTTCGAAGAGGCTATTGCTGGTAAGTTTGGATTTAATACAGCTTTGAAACTTTTTTATTGTAGTTTTAGATGATATCCTTCACTAATTCACTAGAAGACAACACTAGAAGCAACTTCTTTGTCTTCATGTGCATGGGTTAATAATTTTTTACTAATATGCATTGCCTCATTTTCTTTTTTACTTTGTAGATATGAAAAAAATCTTGGAACTTGACCCTTCAAATGACCAAGCCAAGAAGGCCATTCGCCACTTGGGGCCACTGGCTGAAGAAAAGAGAGAAAAGATGAAAGAGGAGATGATTGGTGAGTTAATTAATTATTGTCTTGTGCATTTATATTCTCTCTTTTTATGATTTTTAGTTTTATATCCTTTCGCTTGGGACCACTGGATCAAATTATTCACAAATGCTGTGTGTACTATGATTATATTCTTTTCAGTAAGCAATTCAAAGTTTACAAAAAAAATTGCCAAAAATAAAAAAGGAATAAAAGCCCAATCCATCTCATAGACTGACTACTCTGCTAGCTTTTCATTTGACTTCTTTCCTCTAATTATCTTGAGCAATGGAGATGAAAGGATAGGGCAATTAGACTGTATTGCTGAGCTTCTAAACTATGCTTTTTTGTAAATTCAGTCAATTACTTGCCAAATGACCGGGATGATTATTTTGTCTGATTTTGTGAAACAATGCCAAGACTAAGAGATGAAGAAGAAAATCCTAAAACTTTTACTGGCATGTGATTCATAACACTAGCTTTTCATTGCAATATTTCACAGCTTATAATTGAAACTTGTTTATAATTTTAAAAGGACATTGCCAAAGTAGGTTCCGGGAGCATTAGGGCAATGTTTTATACTTATAGATGATGTCAACTTCACGGCTATATTTAACACATCGATTTTCTTTTAGGAGAATGAATATTTATGCATAAATATGTGATTTAGAATTAAGAAAAAAAGGGTATGTACACGTTAATTATCTTATATTTGTGATGGTTATTCACATATTTATTGTTTTCTGGTGAATGGAAGATATTATGTCCAAAATTGCTATGCCCATGATTGGAATTTTTTTCATGCTTGTGGAACACTTCATTAATAATCTGTTACTCAGAAGTTTAAGCATCTATATATGTAATTTTTCTGTGAGCAGGGAAGCTGAAGGATATGGGGAACTCTTTGTTGGGCCGGTTTGGAATGAGTGTTGACAACTTCAAAGCTGTCAAAGATCCAAACACTGGCTCCTATTCTATTGCATTCCAACGTTAGTATGGTATGGTTATGTGTGGTCATATACGTACTTTTAACAATGTGGAAAGAAAATTGGTCATTGTTGTGTATGCTGGATTGATAATTAGAGTAAATGGAGGGTTGATAAATGTTGGAATTTGTGAATAGAGCAGTTACTTGATGAGCGTTGATTACATTTGAGTTTTATCTTTTGTTTGTGTGATCTTCTTTATAATTGTTGGTCTTGGCAGCTTAAGTGTCAAATTAATATTTTATTTGGACTATTTTTCTTTCACTTGGTTTTGCTTATGGTTTCTTTGCATTACTATGATAATATAACATAGATGATAACATAGAAAACAAAACCTTTGAAAGAAACCGAATCATAACTGGTTTAATTCTGACTTTAAATGCTTATTGCTGTAATTGTAAACTAGTAACCAAAATTTACATAGTTATTGTCAGATTGTTGAACATTCAAACGCTCACAATAGAGGGTTTGAACTTGCTGCCACTGCATTGTAGTTGCAGGCCAACTCATTTTTGCAGTGCAGCTGCATTTTAATTTTCTTAATAAAAACTTAAAAATCTGAAATCCTATGCCAATTAATCGATCTCCTAATTTTGTTCCCATAATCATTCAAAAAACTTTTGTAACAGTAATTTTTGAGTCACCCATTCGCTGCAACTGTACTACAGTGAAAAATAAAATCCCAAAAGTTTTAAAGCGTGTTTGTACACTATTATGTGCATTTCAGCCCTTTCTAAAAGTGTTTGAATGCTTGACGCAAAATTCTTAGTTAGTGTAATATCTTTTGGGGGATACTATCTTCATTCTTTATATTTTTTATTAAACTTTACCTTTTTTATTTTCATTACGCAATGTAAATTCATGATTGAATTTGTTTATTTTTCAGATTTAATTATGAAGATAATTTTTGAAAAAAATCAACTAAATTAAAAATCGTTTAGTTACAATTTGATTCATCTTTAGTTCATTTGATAACGATTACATAATTAAACGATTTATGATTTAGTTGATTATCTAAAAAATGAACAATTCTAATTATAAAAATATATTGTGGAATGAGAATAATAAATAATAAAAAGTTGGTGAAAACGATAAATTGAAAAAGATGGATAGCAAAAACAACACATGAATAAGATGCTTAAAAGATAGTGGGTTTTTGCCTAGCTTCCTCTCTATTTTAGCTTTTGATAAGCAAATGGCCATTTGCCAATTTATACTTGTATAAATGTATTATTGTCATCACCATCCGTTGGTCCATTTATGAAAAGTTAAATGTTTGATGATGACGTGACCGCTTAAAGAAGTTAACATTATTTTGGTCCAACTTATCCACTTTAATTCTGGGATTTTCTGGAAAAAGAAGACCATTCATGCAACGAGCACGTAAAAAACGAAAAATCATTCAATTCCTTTATTGCCAAAAACCAAGCATCATTGTCGATCGTCACCTAAAAATATACATATATATATATTAATATATATCATGTGCCATGATTGCATGAATCATGGACTATATCTAATTAAACTCTGCAACTATCCAGTGGCTGATCTAGAATTTCTTATTTGGATGTCAAAATTAAAATACCTTTCTGTCCAGCATCTCTTAGCGGTGGCAAAATTTTTAAGAAACCACTATAGAATTGGGATTTATGTAATATTACTAATAGAGCAGTACTTCAGTCAAGATCGACTTTAACTTTTAGAATGCTTTCAAAATTTAAAATTTGCCCCCTAATCTTACTTGTAAGAAAATGTATATATATATATATATAATGAAAAATACTCTCCACAAGTCCAAATAAAAAATAATTTTTTTTTTTAACCTCTCATGTAAAGATCTATTTCTTTTATTTTTTTAATACATATATATTTTATGCATACATATTATATAAATATCTAATAATTAACAAATCTTTCTCTCTTCTATCACTACAAGGCTGCAAGTTAGCCCCCCCAATCAAAAAAAAAAAAAAAAANAAAACACTAAGACAGCAAGAACTGCCTTCTAGGTGTTGGGCTAAGCATTTCATCGAACATGTTGGCTACGAGCTGGTGGTCAAAGACTAAGGCGGGGGGTCAAACCCAATTGCATGGGCATGGTTTGGACATGATGTTCCGGCGGATGGGGTCAATTGACCACCCTTGTCCGTTATTGGATCCGCCACTGCGACTATCTCTTTATGTAAATACATATTAGCTGGGTAATTATTTAGTATAATCCTAATATTATTGTGTGGTATAACTAATTCATATTTTATGATATATAAAAAATTATTTTTCAAAAATAAATTCACCCATATTATAAAATGTGCATGACTTACACCAAGTGATGGTTTTACAAGTATACCTAATAATTTTTCTATTAAAACAATAGGCTTAATTACTAGATTGCTAGTTAGATGAAATTTACTTTTGATTAAATAAGATTGTTTGATTAAATTTTGATTTTAATACATTCTTTGACTAAGAATATTGTAAGAAAATTATTATTAAATTGTAAACACTTATGTAGATATTATTTGCAGGTATATTAATCATTATATAATAACATTTTTTCTAGAGATATTATTGTTCTTTAACAATTCAACATCCATCCCCATTGGTTCTCTCCTTTCAAACATCAACATATGTTTTCAATGATAGCTTAATTCCGTCCTCATAAGGTTAATTAAGCAATCACCTTTTTAGGTGGAATTATATATTTAGATTATCATTGATTGTACATGTAATTTCTTTTCTGACCAAAACTATAGGCTTTCGAACAAAAGGTGATTGCATAGGGGATTTTATATATTTCAAGTACTAATTAGCTATAAATATCACATGGAAAAGGGTCATAAAGCACAACCTTATTGCTTCATTCATTAGATAAATGATAGGAAAGAATCATATATAGGAGAAAGATAGAGAGAGTGAGAGATGGAGAGTTGGAGAGAAATGAATCTTTGACTAAACTTTTTCTTTGGAACAGATGATGATTTAACTTGGTCTCAATAATAGAGCTAGCTTTGCTCTATTAGCTTGCTTTCCATAAATTATATGTGGAAAACTGAAAGCTTGCATGTAACTTTCAGCAAAAAGGGCATGCAACTCCTCCAAGGGAATGAGACTTGCGCTTTTGTTTTGGTCTATCTCTAAAAAAATTTAGACATTCTTTATTGTGGAAATTAAAGAATGCGGGGGATAAAAAGCATAAAGCTTTTGAGTCTCGACCTATATGATAAAAACAACCTCCTGGCCAGACTGGGACAGACGATCAATGTATGCTTGAACATTTTATAAATACATGAATTAATTGGTACTAGTATTGTGGATATGTTCATGCATGGCCTTTAAAGGCAGCTCCAAAAAGAAGATGAAAACAACGGTGTCTTCTGCTTGTCGATATGCATAGTAAATTAGAAAACGAGCTGCACTCAGCAATGTGTCAACTTGATTAAAAGTTGTTAAAGATGAACAAGAGTTAGACTGCACGAATGCATGAAGTGTATATACATGGTCCTTTAGTTGTGAGATTCTATATTTAGACTTATTTATGGAATGGGACGAATGGACCCACTCCACGTAGTTTTTCAATAATTCGAACCTTCAATTTCTTAGGTCTCGATCTACTCATAGATTATCCTCACAAAAAAATTAGCCTAATTAGAAATCATTTGACTATTTAACTTTGATTAAATAAATTAACGGTTTTATCAAAACTATTTGGTTCGTCTATTTGGCCGTATATATATATATACACCATTCAAGTAAGGATGTCCTTACTTTTATAAACGTAAGAACATTTTCTATTTGTTGATCGAATTCATTCAATTTTTTGGTTCTTTTCAAGGGTCATCCCTGCAAAAAATTATTCAAATTGATGATTGTTTGGTCATCTAAACTATGCAGACAAATATATATATATCATCAGATAAAATTGAAATGATGTTTGCTATAATATAGACGGTTCTCATCATTGAATTGTAGGTCTAAAGAGAAAAGTAAGGACATCCTTACTTCATATCATATATATATTATATATATATTTATATATATTTATATATGAATTTTCTTCTTTTTTTATCTTGAAGCAAAATGGATTACATTGTTGGGGCCATGCCACAATGTAGTTCAATAGTTCGAACAGTCTAATTTTTAGATCAGTATTTAAGAATCATTTATGTACAAAATCAACAATACCAGAGCTCATTTGATCATTTGATCATTTGATTATCATCACGATTATTTCAGTGTTTATCAAAAACATTATGTTCGTATATAATTGGGTGACTAAATCAATTTTCCAATTTGATTTTTTAAGAATGATCTCTTAGTGAGGACATAAAATAAAAACGGTTTGGATTATTAACTGAATTGCATTAAGGGATGGGCTCATTGAAGCTTAAATATTTTAAGTTTTAATTCTTGAATGTTGATTCGTGCCGATCCTTTGTTAGTTGGTCACGGCTTGGGAATTGAAGATAATTTTTTGATCGATCACACAAACATCCATAGCTTGTTCTTATATTAACATCTAGTAGTGAGAATTAACTAATCTTTAATATTATAATGCCACGAAAGAGGTTTGGTGTTATAAATACATTCACATTAAACAACTTAACAAATAAGAGTATAGCTATACATACAAAAATTAAAATAAAATTTAAAAATAAAAAATACTCCACTACATTAAAAGGTGGAGTGGAGAGAGTGGTAGAAATTTATTAAACAAATACAAATTATATAATAAAAAATACAATATAAATGTCAATTGACATGTGTGAAATGCGTGCCAAAAGTCTAATATATATAAATTAAAGAATATGCTTTTTATACTCTCAAAAAATAATCCTACACTCCTTTTATTTTTATATATTTTTAATTACGATTTTGTTTATTCTATTATCAAAATTGCCCTTGATGGTTTTTTGAAATTAAGCTTTATCCGTTTGTTTCTCTAGCACAAATCCCTTTTAGTCATAAAATACAAGGGTGATTCGATCACAATATAGTCCCTTCTATAGAAAATAGAATATAACATGGGAGACTCTCTCATGCGAACAAAAATAGAGAATAAAATCTCATTTTCGCACCTATTCCTCACTTGGCTTCTGCACCAGAGAGCTCCCTCCCTGGCCTAGTTCTCCTGTCCTAAGCTACATGCTTAGTTCTTCTTTCAGGCCTCCGTTCATGGGTCACGAAAGTGTTTTCTGGCACTACGCTCTTTTTTAGACAATATAATCACAAAAAAAGAATCTTATACGTTTCATTATAATATACATGCTAATTATTTCTCTAACTGTTCATAAATTAAAACCTTAAGTTCTCGTTTGGTGCATAGAATATGATTAAATATTAATAGATATTTTATTGGTGCATAAGAACAACAAAATGTTGCCGAAGAATTAAACATTAATAAAAATTTTGTTTAGGGATATGTTGATGATCTTAGCCATAATGATACTCCTAATGGAGTCCTTAATTTAATTATTGCACAGACGGTCCTGGTTGTCAATCATTTAGGATTAGTGCTAATGCTTTTCATTCAATCATTCACATAAAGGAAACTGTGTTTGGCAGTCTAAACCCAACTTGGCATACGAAACCGACAAAACAACAGAAACTAACATTAATATATGCGTATGGGAAAAAAGAAAACAAAAAATTGAGGTTGCCACTTGCAAACTTGCTACCACCACAAATTAACTAGACGTACGTTGATAAACATCTCACCTTTTTTGGCAGTGGAATCTCACATATATACGTACCCTGCTAAGTGCTCACCTGCCCACTCTTCCTAATTGAAACCCTAGCAAAATGAAAGATGATCATCATGAATCGATCAACATCTGTTTTTATTTTTCTGAATAAAGACACTTTATTTTAGTCCTGAATGCAACACTTCCACCCAAATGTATCAAAAATTTGAACAATTAATATTATACGTAACTATGACATGATATGCATGTTAATATAGTATTATAAAAGAATTTATAATTGGGTTTAATATAAAATATAAATATTAATAATTATACAAGGGTACGTAATAATTTGAATAAATGTAAAAATAATGGCCCTTAATGTATAGCACTCAAAAAAACAAAAGGATATATGATTGTCCAAACAGTAACTTAGGGCTTGTGAAAAAAATTGTTGCGAAGGTGCGTACCATTCTTAGTTGGGTGTTGTGTTGCACTATCTGTCGGCTCTTAATAGGTTGTTGCAGCATGACGTGATAATGTTGAGATGATTGGGGGCTGAATAGATTCCCATGATATGTATCTTATATGGCCAATGCCGTATGTCGACCCTTACTTATGGATTTGAAAAGCCTTTGCTTGATATAATCAACAATTATACATATGATCTATAAAAATAAAAATAGAAATAAAGAACAAATTATATAAAAGAAGGGCATTTTCGTTATTCAAAGACAATTATATACTGTTTGCTACAGTACTGTTTTAATCTTCAGGGAGAAAAAAAAAAGGTTTATTTTTACATTTAATCTCTGAAATATAAGTTTGTTTTACTTCTCACCTTAAAAATTTATAGTTACATAAAGTTTATTTAATGTTCCACATAACCTGAAATCGTCAAGTTTGTTAATTCATCCGTTTGAATTAATGGCGTGGCATCTATGTGGGAGAGAAATTTGGTCATAAATTTAAACGATGGCATGAACAACTTAGATAAATAATGATAACTCTTGGATGAAATATTAAGGGGTTTTCAAACTAGCCATGTCCTTTGAGGGGAAGCTATAATTGTATATGATGCTTACTCCTTACATTATTTATCTTGTTTTTATTTTCTTTTGCTTATGCAAATTTTCCTCTTGGCGAATATCTTGATTAGGGGGTGCGCAACTTAAGAATTTCTTGTCAGGTGTCTCAAGGTCTTAGTCTTCATGTCTTTTGTATTACAGCCAATCCATCTTTATGTTGGCTATTTTGTTATTCCCTTGGAGATTGTTTTAAGACAATTAGGTTTTAATTATTTTTGAATTTAATTATCTTGTAAACATATTTTGAATATTGTCTGTTTGATGGTGATATTCTCTAGGGCGTTTTGGCTAAACTATTTCACCCTAACGAGTTGGTTGATTTTATCTATCCTTTTTCACTATCTTATTACTCAAAGATCTTGTTGTGTAATAGAACTTTGATCCAACCCAATGTATTGAAATAAAAGACTTAACCCGCCTTGAGTATCTTGAGAGATTAATACTGGATTTTTAGTGTTAACCTCCTGGGGTATTTAAGGAGAGTGCCTTTGTTGCATATCCGGATTTGGGGTGACAGTATACATCATAATTTTGAAGTAGGAAAAATAAAAATATTGATATGTAGAAGCAAGGAAATAAGGGTATAGCTATAATTGAAAAAAGACTTATTTACTATTTCTCCCCTAAAATTATTTCGAATTCTCACATTGCCCTCGAAGGTTTATTTTGTATCACTTTACCTCTTTAAATTAATTTTTGTATATCACTTGAAGAACACAAGCTATAGAAATAGCTTGTGTACAAATATTTATAGAAATTTCAATATTTTCATCCTGGAATTTGGCCTCATGGAAGGCATTGGACAAATGGAGCCAATACACATTAGATTCTGACAAAAAAAGAAGAGAAAGAAAAAGAAAATAGACCTTAGATCGTACATGTAGCAACAACCAATATGTCCCCTCGATCTTAGACCATACATGATTGATTGAAGATTGAAGATTGTAGCTGGAAATCATAGTTGTTGATCTTTCTGGTCTTATTGATACCATGCTTTTAAAGACCACGCAAAGATCTCATGCACATGCTTGTTTGATTTTATTTAGTACTTAATCCATTAGACATGTTTAGTACAAATGGTAGTGAGATCTCTCCCATCATGGCAATATTTCTAGACCTACACAAATTCCTCTACAATACAAATAGTCTACTTTTAGAGCCTTACATAAATGTTTATGATCGCTATTCAACAGGTGGGTTCAGGTGCCGATGGAAAGCCGGCATGATCTCCCGATTAATCGGCTATTGCAAAAATTTAAGCTATCAGAGAGGCTGTCTTATAATGTATATAAATTTTAAAAGACTTTTATGAAATTTAAATTAAGACTTTTAAAGATTTTAAAAAAGTTTGTAAAAGTCTGTGTATTCAATTAAAAATTTTAAAAAGTTTATATATAGTATTCAATTAAAACTTTTAAGAATTTTTAAAAAGTTCATAAAAAACTATGGATATTTAAAAAATCATTGTCTTTTATAGAATTCATTAATGATGAATTTTTAAAGACTTTGAAAGTTTTTTATGTTTATTTCAAAGTTATTATAAATCTAACTTCTCTTCTGCGAATTTTTATAAATTTTACAGAATTCCATAAAACTATGTGAAAACTTATAAATTCTATAAAAATGAGTGACTTAAAAAAAATCTATAAAAATTATTATAAATCTATATTCACTACACTCCGAGAGATGAGCAATTGATCTTGCGTGATGTTCCAATACAAATAGTCACTTGTTCAATTAATTATGTGCCAAAGTAAGCTTTATCATAATTAGAAAACCTAGCTAGTAGCTAGCTGTCGTTTGTTTTCACTTTTCAGCAGGAGTACTGGGCCTACTGGCACTATTTAATTTATTAACACCATGCTGTACTGCCCTTTTAAGTTTGTTTATGGGCTTAAAAGTGGTAGATATTGGGGTTAGGCAAATTAAAGCTACTGTTTAAACAGATGATGTCAATTAGTGAAGAACGGAATGCCGCGTCGTGAAGCACGGCCAATTCCACTCCCCTCATGGGACACTTCGAACCCCATTAATATGTACACTTAGCCCCCCGCACTTGCATCAGCTTCCACAACCAAATAAATTTACTCCTTTTTTGTTTTTGTTTTTTATTAATAAAGCATTTCTTGGCTTTGCTAGTGCTGCCACGTAGCATATATATGATATTTTGCTGATTAAAATATATCCATCAGGTTAGTGGAACACTGATCAGCTTGAACTTTGAAAAGGGTTCAAGGGTGACCACAATTTATTTTTGAGGCTATACATTATTACTTATTTATTACATTATGATGTTTCAAATATATGGATTTGGTTCCAATAAAATAGAGGTAAAATCATTTTAAGGTACCTAAAGCAAATAAAACCTACACTATTAGTTTTGGGACAAAGATTTGGTGAGAAGAAATAATTCCCTTACAAGTGTTTAAATTTGAACGCTTAGGCCAGTATTCGAATGCTTAATTCTGTCATTTTGTGGTTTAGAATATATATTGTTGTGTGAGTGCCATGAATTCATATTATTGTTTATAGTCTTTAGATTAAGAAAGTTTGAGCTTAATTAAGATTTAAACCTTAAAGTTTACATGTTAATCTCTTAATCGTTAAAAAAAATCCAAATATTAACAAACAACAAATGAAATAAACTGTGACTACATGCATCAAATGAAATAAAATGTGATTGTTATGTAGTCATTATATGACTGTCATGTATAGTTATAATGGTCTACTTGCCACGTAATTATCCCAATTCAATTTAAACAAAAAATAAAAAATTTAATGTTTTATGACTGTTTGGCCTATATAAACTCATTATTGATCTCCCATTCAGCATCTAAACTTAAATAAGAATAAAAATTTCTGATCTTGCTATGTAAAAAGGAAAAAATAAAAAAGATATATCTAGCTAGTACCTGAACTAAAGTAAAACTTAGTTAATTAGCACCATGTAAGAGACTCAATATATTACTCACAATTAATTTATTTGGATGGAGGTCCTTTCCAATTGGGGCTATAAATATGTAAGCTGGTTACCCTTTTTGTCTTAGGAGACACTCAAGCAAGCAAGTAAATTAACTTGAAGTGTTCTTCCTCGATCTATTTCCTCTACACACTCCCTTCTGCATCTCCTTTGTGATTTTCTCTATTTTCCTAGCTAGAACTAGAAAATAACAACTACAACAACAACAAAAAATGGAGGGAAATGGGTGCTTGGGAAACTTTGTTCAGAAATTTAAGCCATACGTAGCCATGACTTCTCTGCAATTTGGTTATGCTGGTATGAACATCATCACCAAGGTTTCTCTCAACCGTGGAATGAGCCACTACGTGCTTGTTGTCTACCGCCACGCCTTTGCCACCGCCGCTATTGCTCCATTTGCTCTCCTTCTTGAGAGGTACACACTCACACATGTATATGATAGTAACTCTTAACTATATAGAAATCTGAGAGATAGAAAAAAAAAAAAAACACACCCTCTAATTTTTTTTTTGGTTAATGCAGGAAAGTAAGGCCAAAGATTACATTTCCCATTTTCATGCAACTTTTTGTACTGGGTCTTCTTGGGTAAGTGTAGTTAATTATTTATTAATTAAGCTTCCGGGTGTTTAATTTTGTTTAAGCTGAGCTTAATCCTTTTTTTTTTTTTTTTGTGTGTTGGATCCACAGACCAGTGATTGACCAAAACTTCTACTATGCGGGATTGAAGTTCACATCGCCCACCTTCTCTTGTGCCATGAGTAACATGCTCCCTGCAATGACTTTCGTCATGGCTGTTCTTTGCAGGTACCTATCTAGCTAACGTATAATATATGATCTATATTTTCACTTGGAGAATTTTCATAAAATAACACGATTATTTCGATGATGAAGGCTAAACTATTGTAAACCAAAACTAGAAATCATTGCTCTTATAGTTTTATGATTCTAATATTAAACGATTTTGGGACCAGAATAACGCTCATATTTTCTATAAGCTCGACATATTTTGGTCTTTTCATATATAAATTGGGATTTAAAAGTAATGTTTTTATTAAAGGCTACTTAAAATAGTAAAGCATTCATTAAAAATGATCATTTATGATATTTCTTTTTGCTTCACTTTAACTTTAATTTGAATATGCATGGTAAAATGGCAATTAATTAATGATGAAATTAAATTCAATACTAAATCAAGGATGGAGAAGTTGGACATGAAGAAGTTTAGATGCCAAGCAAAAGTGGTGGGCACAATAGTGACAGTGGGTGGAGCAATGTTAATGACATTATACAAGGGAAATGCCATTAACTTCCCTTGGTCACAACACATGATCCATGCCACCACTAATACTAGTACTAGTGGTGGTACTACTAATTCATCGGTCGTCAGTGACAAAGACTGGGTTAAGGGTTCGATTCTACTTATCTTCGCCACTCTTGCCTGGGCTTCTTTCTTTATCATTCAGGCAGTGACACAGAAGAGGTATCAAGCTCCCCTCTCACTCACAACACTTGTGTGCTTTTTGGGCACACTGCAGTCCATAGCTGTCACCTTTGTTATGGAACACAAGCCCTCTGCTTGGACCATTGGTTGGGACATGAATCTTCTTGCTGCTGCATATGCTGTGAGTCACACTCTCTCTCTCTCTCTCGATCTCGATCTCTAGCTATCTCTTGTTAATTTTGGAGTGGATGCTCTAATATCTCTATCTCTATTTAATTCATATGATAATTAACATCATATACAGGGCATAGTGTCATCAGGGATTGCATATTATGTCCAAGGACTGGTGATGGAAAAAAGAGGTCCTGTTTTTGTCACTGCTTTCAGCCCTCTAATGATGATCATTGTGGCTGTCATGGGCTCTTTCATCCTTGCTGAAAAGATCTACCTTGGAGGGTACTTTTCTATTTCCTCAAAATATATAACATTCATTTTGAACTTTATATAGTCATTTTCTTTAGAGTTTTAAAAGTATAAGTTCATATTGATAAGTGCTCGCATCCTCTCGAGACTCGACTAGTGATCGAATCCCTACTAGTAGTAGTGCTCGACGAGGATTTGTAGACTACATGAGAGCTCGAGCTCAAGCACTACTCAAAACTTATATTTTACTAAAACTCTTAAAAAAACTACTTTTAAAACCCTTAATTTTTTTTGAATTAACAAAATCTCTCTTACATATCCGGGTTCGAACTTTGATAATTTGACCACAAACTGACCATGTCTCGCTACTAATTGTGGTGGTTGCAGTGTTCTTGGTGGTGTTCTAATTGTTATGGGACTCTACTCTGTTCTTTGGGGCAAGTACAAGGAGTACAAAGAAAAGGAAAGTGAGGCATTAAGTCCTCAAGCAATAAAGGGGAGTACTGGTGGAGACAAATTTATAAATAGCAAAATAGCAACTGAAATTCCAGATATTGAATCAGCGAATCACATCCAAATGCAGAAGAGGGAACCTAATAACCTCCCATGAATAAGGAACAGAGGCCATGTAAGGAAAGGAAGACAGGCTTTTTTTGTTTAGTCTTAATTAATCAAAATCTGACTTTTTCTTTTGTCCGGTCATTTTTGTTTGAATTTTGGAACTCTTTTCTTACTTTTCTTTTTGTAAATTAATGAATCAATTAATAGAATCAGCCCTTTTTAACTTCTGTTGTGTAAGCTTATAACTACAGAATTATTTACTTGCTCACAATGGAGTGGAGAAATTTATCTTTATGTTCAATCTTAAATTAAATCCGACATGAATAATTATGTGAGAAGCTAATACAAATTCATCTTTTGATTTATTCTTATAGATGTATAACATTATTTTACCATAAAAATTCAATTAAAATTTAGAGCACATAAATCAAGATAATATCATGCTTATAAGTCTGTGGACAAAAAACAAGTCTTTTCTCATCAAGAGAAGAAAAGCTTCGGAGGAGTGGTTTATAAAAGTAAATGGTCATCTATGATTCTATTCAACCTAAGTACTATGCTAAAATCATATATTTAACTTTTTTAAAAAATGTGCATATATTTATTATTTAGTAAATTGGTGGGCTTAAAGCCCAAAGAGAAACACAGCATAGGGATAGCCCTAGCCTTAGCAACACTTAAGGAATCATGAGTCATGACACAGACTAGTAACAGAGGCCCAAGTCCGGCTCATGACTCACTTTGAAATCCATTTTTTAAGAAGAGAGCCTTCCTATATATTTCAAAAATACTAAACTTTGACTGATTAAACATGAAAGCATGGAAATTGGGCAAAGCAATTAATACGGCTTATTTGGATGGAGTGATTTCAAAGAAAAAATTTGTAATTAACAGCAAGGCAAAATTTGTGAAAAGAACTAATATTAGAGTATTAGATATAATGTATATGATATAACTAGATGCAACACATTTGAAATGAGCTTGAAATAACTATATGGAAAAAAGCATTTCAAGTTCCAGTAAATTAGTCAAAAGCCATTAAAAATATAGTTCTTTATTAATAAGCCACAAAATACACTTTTAAGCACAAGAAAAAAAAATTTCAACTATAAACATATAAAAACAAAAAATAAAAAATTCTAAAGTGTATAAATTGTGGCTTATTAATAAATTGTTTAGGGTATAATCAGAAATTTTTTTTTAAAAAGGGGAGTCAAGAGTTACACTTCTAAAGTGTAATTATTTCATTTATAAAATGTAATTCTTATTGAGTTAAAAAAAAAAGATTTAGTTTTGAGTTTTTGTTGAGTTGAAAAATTGGATTATGAGATTACGAAACATAAATTTTTTTTTTAATTGGATCAATACTTCCAATTGTATGAGTATGAGCAAAGAATCCATGGATAAAGATTTAAACCGTATTTAATGGTAATTAAATCTTCATTTTTTAAATTTGTATACTTTTAATTTGTATACCATAAATTGAAGCAAAATAGCTATTAAGCAATGATTTTAGGGCCCGTTTGGATAGGGGGTGATTTGAATTTGGATTTGGATTTGAGCTTTCCAAATCCAAATCCACTTATTTGTAATAATTTAAAGGAGTGTATTTAGATGTAGCTCAAATCTAAGATGGATTTGAGAGGGCTAAATCCATGAACTTCAAATATCTTCTAAAACTAGGTATTTGAAATCTCACCATCCCACTCTCTCTCTCTCCCTCACTTCCGGCCACAATTGCCGGCGACCACCACCGGCCACCCTCCAGTGACTTTCCAGTGATTTTTCCGGCCATTGCCGGCGAATTTCCAGCTACTTTTCCGGCCACTCTTCGGCAAATTTTCCGGCCACCCTCCGACGACTTTTTTTAATTTTTAATCATATATTTCAAATTTTAAATTGTCAAAAAAAATTAAAAATTGAAATACTTTGTAAAATCCTCGCCTTTAACTTTTGTATCCAAACAATAGAATTTCAAATCTAGGGATTTCAATTACATAGATTTCAAATGCATAAATTTGAAATCCAAATCCAAATCCAATTCCAAATTTAAGCTGACATAGATGTTATGGGTCGAATTTTTTTAATTTCATTCATGTTTTAATCTGGGAATTTATCTATCTTCCATAAAGGAGCCGAATGAAACCAAAGTTTCATGTTCAATTTTGAATTAGAGACGTTAACAATTATGAGTTAACGTCAACTATAACCCGTAGCCTTCCAAGCTAATGATGCGGGTTCGATTCCCGCTACCCACTTTCACTTTATTCTTTTATTTAAAAATAAAATAAAAAATTGAATATAATTAATATAATGCATCATTGACTTGAATACGAAATTCCATAAATTCTTTCAACCATTTTTATGAACAAGAAAAAGAAGTATGAAAATTAGAATGAAAAGCGTCCATTGTCTAATGGATAGGAAAGAGGTCTTCCAAACCTTTGGTATAGGTTCAAATCCTATTGGACACAATTTTTTATTTAGATTTCTATGTCAAGAAACATGAAAGATATTGTGAATGACTTGAATAAAAGACGCTCTTATTACATATTATATACTTATTTAATATATTTAAATATATATGTAACTGTTTAGTAACTCCCTAATTAGAGATAGATTCTCTCTTGACCTCCACCCAAAATCAAACTTTCCCCAAACCTCCAATTTTATACTTAATATTTATCAAAACCCCTTAGTCAGCCTAACCTAACTGTATTTGACTCCCTTTTTTTGTAATATTCCGAGTATACTCATTCCTATATCTAATACTAGTTAGATAAGCTTTTTCATCTCTCTCTCTTTCTCTCTCTCTCTCTCTATCTCTCTGTCACACATGTTGGCAAAGCCAAGAAACTCATCAATGGAGGAGAAGCCAAAGTCGAGCTTTGGTTTTCAAATAGCTTGAAGTAGATTGAGATAGCCTGTCGCAGTGGCTCTCCCACAGGTCCTAGCTAGAGTCGATGTCGCAGATCGGAGATGATTGCATCGGTGTTGATTTTGCTCTCGGACGTCAAGACGGAGATCAGAGACGATGGAGACAACGACGACAAAACGGGCAGAGCTCTGACTCAATGTAACAAGGAGAGCTCTCTCTCCTCCAAATCCGACTCAGCGCAATAAGGATTTGCAACAAGTATTTGATCCGATCCGGTTTAGCTACTCCCAGTTCGACGAATCCTCCACGACGGCGACGGCGACCATTGCAACTACCGCATCGGATCTGGATGCATAGCTTTTCTTGCTTTTTTAATTATAGTTTGTTTTCTTTTAATGTAAGAGCTATAATTTGGTAAAATGTTGGCAATCATGCTTAAATTGTATGCACAGTGCTGTGGTTTTCTTCTGTTGTTTAATGGTTTGTTGTGTTAGTGAAACTAAATGTGTGTGTTTGTGTTAGTTTCTGTGTGTGTGTTTGTTTTTTGATTTCAGTTTCAATGCATTTAGTGAAATTGAATTCAATTTTTAGTGTAACTATTTTTAGTGAAACTATTTTTTATGAAATTGAATTCAGTTTTTAGTAAACTTTATTGTTTTGTATTAAATCAGGTTTCTGATTCGCACTCTCTATCTCTCTCTCTCTCAGCTTGTTTCTCTCTTCCTGCAAGTTGTCGCTAGCGCGTGCTCCATCGTCCGTTTCAGTGCAACTTTTTTTAAAATTCAGTTTCAATGTAACTGTATTTTAGAAATGCAAATACAGTTACACTGTATTTCAAAAATACAGTTACACTGTATTTCAAAAATACAGTTACATAATTACATTGTACGTGCGTCAGTCCGCGTCAGTGCCTGTCCGCGTTAGAGGGGTAAATAAGGTATTATAAATTTTAGGGGGTTTTGGGAGAGTTTTTAAATTGGGGGGGGGGCTTAAAAAAGTTTTTTGGTGTTTAGGGGGTTTATAAAAAAGGGTTAAATACGTTTTTAGTCCCTGTGTTTTACTCCAAAAACAAATTTGGTCCTCGTGGTTTCAAAACTCTGATTTTAGTCCTTGGGTTTTACTCCAAAAACA